>PVKS010019385.1:0-38466 GCA_004027875.1 Aplodontia rufa | reverse complement strand
GCCGAAACCACTGAGCCACCGCTCCAGCCCCTAAGTACTTTTGAAGTTAACTTCTTAGGGGAGAATGAATTATTTCTCTGTATGTTCTGGCTGCTTTGGGTTTTTGCTGTTGCTGAGGCAGGGTGGGTGTTCACTTTTTCTGTTACTAGTGCTAGCCACTCAATGTGTGAAAATTTTTATCTTTCTTGATTTTTTCTGTTTTTGCCCAGAAGAATATTCCCATTTTTTAGGGAATAAATTTGTACTTAAACACATAAGTCATTATTTTTCCTGTGTAAAATGTTACTTACATTTTTACTGCCATGGTTCAAAGACTTTTGACTTAGATATTTTCCTTCCAAATTCTTATGGGTTCTATATAATCCTTTTTCCATACCTTAGCAACAAATTATATTTTTGGTAAACTAATGTTCAGCACAAACAGCATAGTTTCCAGCTTCTTTTTCTCCACCCCTCTAGAATATATGGTGTTATGGAAGCCTAATAATGGGCTTTAGAAAAGCCTTTTTTATAGCAAAAACAATCAGAGTAAGAACAGTGTGTTTGAGAAAATGGAACATATATATTACTAAGTATTAATTTTTTAAATATTAAGAAGTTTTGCCTGAAAGAATATTTAGGCTCCTTCACAAATCATTTCCTCTAATTCCGAGCAACAGCCTCCCTCCAACTAACGCCAGCTCTTTGCCATATTCCAAACACAATCTGCTAGTTATTGTACAAGGAATATTTCTTTATTAATTCTTCAAATTCCAGAAGGAAGCTTCTGCTTTATCTCTTGAATCCATAGGCCATTCTACATTGACCTAAAGAATGTGCTTGCTACTCTTTTTCTTCTCTTACCCCTTTCTCAATCTTCTGGGTGCTGAATGTTTTGGGGTTTCCTCCAATTTTTTTGTAGTCACCAACGTGGACACAGAACTGACCTGTAGGTTCAATCCTAAAGTTGCATCGTATATATCTATTCTTGAAAACTGTACTTAGTGAGATCCACTAGTTAATTTCACTAAGAGGACTACAGTGATTATAAAATTGTCATAGTTGGTTTTGCACATTTACAGGATAAGTCTTACCTTTGTCATGACTGTGATCATGTTCTTTCTGTACCAGTATAACCCTCTGGGGGTTGTTGTATCTGGGACAATTATAATTTATGAGCTACTCTGTACTCTGCATTGTACTGCCACCACTGGAGGTCATTCTCTGCCTCTATCATCAGAAGCTTTTTTTTTTTTTTTTTTTGAAGGAAGTTCAGGATTTGAGTTTGATTGCCATTGCCACAGAAAACGATTTGTAAAAGTATTCTGAAACTATACAAAAGAAACAAAGACAATACCAAATACAACTCCCACTCTGTTTCTATATTTCTTTTTTATTCCCTTCAGAATTGCACTTGCAGAATTTCCTGGCTGAGTGCCAGTCCTATCCTAAGGCACTTCAAAATGCTCTTGACAATGCTGTTCATTCATTCTCTGAATACAAAAGCAGTGAGCAAACAAGCTGAAACCTAGCTCACTCATAATTGCTTCTTTGTTTTCCTGAATGCTTCTTCACAAGTAGAGCTAAATTTAACGTCCTCGTTTTCTCTTGCTGGTTATAATCTACCCATTCCCTGAGCAGTGTCTTTCTAGCTGGACATAGAAAATGTTCACTCTGCATCTCTAATTTTATTCTGTTAACATTATTATCCCTGAGTATTTTAATCTGATTCTTTTTTGTAGGAAGAGTTGATGAGGGAGCAGGAAGGGTACACATAATATGACATATTTATTTTTTTAATTAAGAAAATTGTTGTGCAATCATAAATGTGTATAAAGTAAAAATATGGTATGCATTTGATGGATTCTAAACCATAGTTACCCTCACATTGTCCACACTCCATTTCCTTGATTCTTCTGTATTATGCTCCTATAGCAAATATAAATGTATGTGTGTATATATGTGTGTGTGTGTGCATATATATATAATTCTCAATTATATATATACATATATATATATATATACACAATTTTCTAAAATTAAATAATTTCACAAGTATTATCTGTCTTCTCAGGGAGGTTAAAGAGTATGCTACATTGTTGATTGTCTCCCTAGATCTCTCCTTATCTTCCCTCTCTCTCCCTTACTCCTACTCTCCCCTCCTCCCCCCGTACATGTCTGTGATTCCCCTAGATTATATGTTGCCATATCCTTGGTAGGTCTAATAGATGAGTTTGACTACCTTTCACCTAAGCCTGGGTTAGACCTAACCTCCATTTGACCCCTGACTCTCTCTGGGTTTGGCTAACTTCACTCAGCATGATTTCTTGCATTCCATCCATTTATCCTCAAATCCCGCAACATCTTTGCTTCTAATAGTTGAGTAGAACCCCATTATATTATACATACAAGAACTTTTGGATCCATTCATCCAGAGAGGGGAATCTGGGCTGATTCCATAATTTAGGTATTGTAAATTGAGCTGCTATGATCATAGATTTTGCTGTGTCACTGTAATGTGCTGATTCTAACTCTTGGGAATATATCCAGAAGAAGGAATTTTTTAAAATTATGATTTATAAATTTTTACTTATGTAATCAAAAATTTGAATGCAAAACCTGTCATTTCCACTAAAATTGATGAACCATCATAGAAAACATACTTTTAAGCATAATATCCACTAATTCAGTATAATTCCCCTTTCCATTTTTGGTGTACTTACTTAAAATATTTACATTTTCTTTTCCCCTTTCATTCTTATTTTATACATAAACATTTTCTTCATGATAGTGAAAACTGTGGAATAGCATTTTATCCTTTCCTTAATTTAATTCCATTCAAATTTTGACAGTACATCTTATGATATGGAGGGTTTGCTGTTCTGGATAGTACTTTGATCATCTGATAATTCTGTTGTTTAAGCCAATGAATACATGAGAAAGTGCTCTAAATCCCTAGTAATCAGAGAAATGCAAATGAAAACCACATTAAGATATCACCTTACACCAGTCAGAATGGCAAAGATGAAGAAAATAAACAATAATATATGCTGAAGGGGCTGTGGAGAGATAGGCACACACACTAACTCCACTGTTGGTGGAGCTGCAGACTGGTACAGCCCCTCTGGAAAGCAGTGTGGAGAATCCTCAAAAAACTAGGGATGAGCCCACCATACGACCCTGCTATTCCACTCCTGGGAATCTTTCCAGGGGATTTAGAATCAGCACATTATAGTGATACAGCAATATCGATGTTCATAGCAGCTCAATTTACTATTGCTAGACTATGGAAACAACCCAGATGTCCCTCACTGGATCCAAAAACTGTGGTACATTTATACCATGGAATTTTACACAGCAATCAGAAACAATGATATTGCAGCCTTTGAAGGTAAATGGATGGCTACGGAAGAAATTATGCTGGGTAAAATCAGCTTAACTCAGAGAACTAATGGTAGTTTGTCTCCACTCATCTGTGGAGGTTGGGGCTAAACCCTGGACAGTGAGAAACTTGGTCTATTATCATGTGTTAAATCCAGATAAGATGTAATGCTATACAACATAATCCTTTTTTAGAGATATTGTGGGAAGGGGAAGGGAGGGATAAGGGTGGGTATTGGTGGGGCACTCCTGAGGGTAATTGTAATATCCAGAATCTATACACATTTGATATTATTTTGTTAAAAACTTGCATGGTTGTTCAAAAATAAAAAAAAAATTTAAAAAAATAAAAAGTTTGACCTAAAAAAAAAAAAAGAAAATTGAAATAAAATTTTTCACTACTTTTTCTCATATGAATTGCAGCAAATGTCTCTGAACATTTAACCATGGGAATTTTTTTTTTTTTATGTTTCAGTAAGGCAGAGCAAATGAAAATCTATAGTGCTTGGAGATTTCTTTCTGATACCTTTCTTCTGACCATAACTAATAATAATTGCTATTTTAATATTTCTAATTTTAACAGGGGAATTTTTTCAGTGGCTTAAACAAGAAACATATAATTATATATTGTTACAGTCCATAATTTATTCCCCAGTGAAACTGATTAAAAATAAATCAAATCTTTCCTTAGAAACTGACATCATATTAGGCTTCCCTGCTTGAGAGAGAGCCTCTATTTAATGGATACCTATAAGTCAAGTATAATTTTAGAGTTCTTTGTTAAGTATCTAAATTCTAACAAATTCAACCCTTTGTTTTAGAAATATTTATGTAAAACTCCTCTGTATCTAAATTATTCAGTGCCTTTACTCTCCTGATTGGTACTTATTGATAACAGATACTGTCATGGAAGCACGAAATAAATGAGAAATAATATTAAATAAATATTTGAAATTGAGGTAAGGATATTCACATATGGCTGCTACAAATTCCTCTATCCTTGTAGGCACATTCCATTCTTTACCTAAGAAATTAGTCTACTTATTTTTTCCTTGATTTTGATGGTCAGACTTTGACAGCAGAGCTTCACTGTTACAGAATTCAGCAACTGTGCTATCTGGAAAAGAGATTACATTATTACATGATTAAAGACATAGGGGGAAAGACAATAGAAGATGAAGGAATACCTCCAAACAATCTTTGAGCTGAGTGGAGTTATGTGAGAGAGCCAGATAAGATCAACAGGCATTCAAAGCTGAGCTCCAGATAATTCCAAATGTCATGATAAAGGTTATTGTAGTGCTTTGGTTTGTTAAACAAAAAATGAATGATAAGATAGCAACCTAGAAATCATAGTAAAAACTCAGTATTTCTTTTCTCAGAGACTTGAATAGTCAGGATACAACCTGCATTTATTGAGCACATTCCATACTTGGTACTCTGGATGCACAAATAAATAAAGCATAGTTCAGGAAAAAGTCTTCAAACTTTCTTACTGTTCAGATAATATCCTTTCTCCTTACAGAGACATTTGTCTAAGGCAGAAATTGTTTAAAAGTCTTATATAAGCCCTGTGAATTCTATAATGGTTTCCATGACCATATCTACCATAGTTAAAATATATTGCCAGTTTCTCAAAGCATAGCAGTGGCATGCTAATTTTGTGGTTGTAAAATTCAGTAAAATATACAGAGCACCTGGATAGGGAAGAATTAGGGGGGTTTAGAGGGCTTCAATTAGGATGTCATACCACAGCAACATAATGCTCCAAGAGGTTTTATTCTCAAGGATGACAAATAGTAAGGAATGAAATAGGAAGATAATGGTGCCCCAATATGTGACCTTCCCTGCCAGAGAAAAAGTTGAGATTCCAGCAAGTTGTTGAAGAAAATCGCCAGGCGTGTATTCCTCACCTAGATCAGATGTTCAATAAGTTGATTTCCTTCCTGCTAAGTTCAATTTATTTGTTCTTTTAAACCTATTCTACTTTTCTGGTAGTTTTTCCAGATGGTCACATTAAAGTTGGACAAATTCACAGGAACTGGATAATGAAAGATTTTCTCTACTGTCATGAGAATCACCTCACCTGGAGAGAGACAACTGTTTGCTCTGCAGATGAGGAGTCCATGGTGTTGACTAAGTACAGGTGTACACTAATTACAACTGCTATCTGTAGTGGAGTTGTCCACAGAGGTTACAGTCAAGCACTCATCCCAAGAGCAGGAGACCATATTAAGAGGAAAAAGAGAGGAGACTGCTGTTGCTTGAATTACGTTCTCCCAAAAATGTTATTTATTCTCATATTCAACCCTAAGTAAAACAAAACATGAACTTAATTGAAATAGGGTCTTTGCAGAGGCAACCAATTAACATGAGATCGTAATGGAGTAGGATTTGACTTTAATCCTATACTGCTGTCCTTACATGAAAAATATTTTATGAAGTCCAAGACACAGACTATGTGAAGACTGAGGACAGGAATGACCTATCTGTGAGCTATGGAATGCCAAAGATTTTCAACAAACTCCCAGAATCCAGGAAGAGGCAGGATAGAATTCCCTGAATTTCTTAGTGAACACAGTCCTGTACACACCTCAATTGCAGACTTGTAGTACCCAGGACTGCAAGACAAAAAAAAAAAAAAATTGTTTGAAGCTACCCAATTTATAATACTTTGTTACAGTAGCCCTAGGAAACTAATACCAAGATCAAACTCAGCCTGTACAACATAAAGAACAACTGCCACCCCACCTATCAAACACACACGCCACAGAGGACTTTAATGTTAGCAACAACAACATAGGGATTGAACCTAGTTTATGCCTCCAGATAAACAGCTTGTAGGAATTTGTCTACAGAGACCATAGCTCTGTGTTCAATACGAATATTTGAGAAATATTAACAATAAAAAATTGGAGTAGGTTTCGATAACAGAGATTATGTTAATGATCTGCAGTATTAAGAAAAAGAATTTGAAGCTATACTTTTACTAGGTGATCAGAAGGGCACAGATAATAAATGCAATTTTATTTTGAAACTTTCCCCATTTTTTCAATTGTGGCTGGAATTTGTTCTTTGTGATTCTTGTGAATTATTTTTTTTACTTGTAAGGAAGAAGAAATATACATTAGCAACTTTTTTATTATACATGAAAAATGAAAGTCCCTAAATTTTTCCAGCTACAAGGAAATCATAAATGTGAATCATAATTACGTTTTAGGAAAGTTGAATAAAGTTTTAATTCTAATATGGAAATTGGATAGGTATGTTTTGTCTTAAAATCAACATTATCCCAATTATGGTCTCAATTTTGCTGGCATGAAAGTCTGGGTTCTAGCGTTTATTTACAGACTATAAATAGAATTAATTACAGATTTTAAAATTGCAGCAATTAGACGGGACTGTGACTGACCATATTTCTAGCTTGAAAGATGATTTTAATTACTGCTAATTGGTATACAGCCATTGATTTGGCTTGTGTGATCTTATGAGTCACTGTTAATGCTAGATATCAAGAGTAATTTGATTGTTTTTCTCGGGGCCAAAAGTTTTATTTACTGTTCGCTTGGCCACCTGCATATTTAAATTTTCTGGTGTGATATCACACAATAAGTTTACCTTTAATCACATGGTTTAAAAAGCAAAGACTGATTACCTATTATGGGGGTTCCATAATAGGTAACTAATTAGGAACTAATATTGGAAGGAATAGGTGGTGCTCTGTATTTCTTTAATCATTTTATTTCAAAAATCTTGGATTATTAAGTAAAAGTGAACTAAGAATGTTTGTTAGAGAGTATAATCCCAGTGATATGGGATGAATATGTTTAAGACCAGGTAGAAACTATTATCCTTGAATCTCCTAAACAACAAATAAATGTGTAGAGAAAATGCTCATTGTATTTTTGAGAGCAGCATATATTACATCTTGTATAATTGTGTCTTTTCATCAGACTGATAAAATAAATGCATGGAGATGAATTTGAGTCCTGAGCTCTGTGGTGTCTCAGAGGAAAAGCATGTCTCCCTTTTTTGGATTAGTGCAAGCAATGTTCTAGATGCTGAGGTCATAATAATAAACAATTAAAACAATGTATTCAAACATTATATATTTATGTATATGCATTTCAGTTGAAGGATCAGAATGGATCTTTTGAAAGTATGGACATATTAGATATCATATGGTGATAAATACCACATAAAAATATAAAGCAAGGTAATGAATGTGGGAAAGTGAAAAAAGAGATATAATTTCTTAATAGAAGGTCTTATCAGTAATAGTTTCATTGACAAAGTTATATTTTGCACTTACCTTGGCCAGAAATGTTAGCATGGAATAAATGGCATGACCAAAAAATGAGAACTTTACATTAGTAAGAATGTCACACATGTGGTACGAGGAAGTCTCAACCCATATCCTGACACAGTGCCTTATGACATTGACTAATCTCCCAGTACCCAACAGATGGAGATCGTCAAATGCTGCTGCTTGCATTCCAGGATTTTGCAGTTACCTCCCAGACATGTTGCCAAGCTGGTGGGTCATTTTACTACTGTTGCTTTTCAGGCCTTGTTAGTGGTGATGGAATCGAAAATAGTTGTCATAGCATGTGCATATATTTTAACAGACTAATTTTACTGATGTACATTCTGAGGCAGTGTCTAAAAGGATGTACAATTGTTGAGGTCATTTGTTTTCTCAAAGTTGGAGCAAACTCTTCTAGGTTTACTAGCTTGAGATACATCACAATATTGCAGTCTTCTTTCTTTTACTATAAATTCCTGTAAAATTTCATATTAAAATAACAGAATTTGATTCTTTGACAAACAGAAAGACTTTTATGAACAGCAAGAATCACAGATGCAGTTGAAAGTGCACATCAAGGATTATGCATGGATGAAGAACCATAGTACAACATCTTTAAAATCCAATATAGAAAATTCTATGTTTCATAGCAATTGGCCACATAGGACTATGTAAGATGGCAACAGAGTTGAAATTTTCTTGGAAAGGTTGAGTTCCTAGGGACCATCTTTAGAAGGGCCTACATTTTAGGAAAATGATTAATATTACATAAATACTTGGAAATTTTTAGTTTTTCCAGTTACAAATTATATCCTTTGCTTCAGAAAGGTTGCTATCATGACTCAAAGCCTTAAAAACCATGTGAGGTAGTACATATGTTAAAAAGCTGGATTCAGCCTAAAACATATCAATCAAACTATCATGTTTTATACCATATACATATATACATATATATATATGTATCCTTATTTTTCATTTAAAATTTAAATAATGATTTGTAAATTTACTAAATACAAATTGTCCTCGATAATAGCATGCTGAATTTTATGGGAAAATTATACAAAAGTTATTACCTATTTGGTAACCCTGAATCTGACTATGTGACAGATATTATCTACATGTTATTCTCACACTCTGGAAAATCCATAGCCATAAATTCACCTGCTTTAAGTTCATCATAATCTAGATCAAATCAGATGCTTGCTGAGTATGCTCACATGTAGCTGGGTAACCACAAGCTCAACAAATTTTCAATGGAATTTTTCACTAAATATAAACGGAAATTCAGAATTTTTATAATAAATGCAAAACTCATAGTTAATGTCTCCATGTTTATTATTTTTTTCTTTTTTCTTTTCTTTAATTTTGTACCAGGTGTTGAACCGAGGAGTGTTTAACTACTGAGACACATCTCCACTCTTTTTGTTTTTTATTTTGAGACAGAGTCTCACTAAGTTGCTTAGGGCCTCACTAAGTTGCTGAGGCTGACTTTGAACTTGTAATCTTCCTTTCTCAGTCTTCTGGGGCATTGCAATTATTATGCCCAGCTTCCATGCCTATTCTTGAAAATAAATTCTGTAACAACGGCAGCAAACTTCAGCAACCAAAGATATATTCCGTGTGCAGTCTGTATGTGAAAAATTAATATACTTTTGAGAATAGATTTGTATTTCTTTTTGCAATACTGGGAATCCAACTCAGGGTTTTGTGCATGCCAGCAACTACTTTACCACTAAGGTAAACCTCAGCCTTCTTAAGACTTTATTTTTCTTTTTTTAGTTCTAGATACCTTTAATTTGAGAGATCTAATAAATCTGAGCTGTTCTCTGTATTCTCATGTGGATTTGCCTCCTTTAATGTGGTTGATTAATCCTGGTTCTCTTATACTTTTTCTGAACTCACTTAAATAAACAAACCCATCAAACTCATTACTCTCATAATTTAAAGAATGTATGCTACATAAATAGATGAATGACAGCTGCAGTTCAGAACTCCTTTTCCAGTTCTACACTTATGCATCAAATTGCTTATCAATTTCTCTAAATTCCCGTTAGTAAAACAGAGTTTACAGAAACAAAATGGAACTCTTCATATTCCTCTAACCCGTGACGGAAGATAATCTTAATACTTGGTTCCTCCTTTTACTTGCCTCTCAAAAATTAATTTATATTCTAAATTATGCTAGCTTTTTATTAAAAACTATTTTAAGACCATTCCCATCTGAGACCATCACTGCATTTAGCTAGCTTATTATTCCACAAATCCCCAAAATATGTCCCCAACTTTAACTTTGCCCAGTTGGAACCCACTATCTACAGCATAGAAAGAAAGACTTCCTGGAAACTGAATTTGTATCATGTTGGTACCATGCTTAAACCCTTCAATAGTTAAGTAATTTTCTTGGAAAATAATTTAAATTATTATGCATTAAAAGATACTATATGAGGACTGGAGTGGGGGCCCAGCGATTATGACACGTGGCATACTCAAGGATACAAGTTTAAACCCCAGCACCATATACACAATGAACTTTCAGAGCAACAAAAGCCACATGCAAAACTAAATAAAATTGAGTATCTCTCTCTCTCTCTCTCGTTGTTGCTCTCTCTCCTTAAAAAAAAGAAAGAAAAAAGTTTCTATGATATGGCTCTTCTTTTGTTTTAAATTCATTTTATGACATTCTGTCGTTCATAAAAGAAAATTAATTTTAACTTTATGTACCTTTATTTGCTTTTTAAAACAATTAAATATGTTTTCTTTCACAATGATAAACTTTTTGGTTAGATTTTCACATCGTATGAAAACGTCCCCTCTTTAGCTCATCCTCCACCCTCTTGGCATTATTTTGGTATCTCTTATTGTTTTCATTCTGTCACTGCCTAAACTCTAGCTTCTCTAATGACTGAGAACTGAATGCAGCACATTAATTATTTTAACTCAGAATTTCCCTACCCTTCCTTTGTAACAATATAATCAATATAAAAATGTACAATATATTGTAGTGATATAAGGTCAGATTATATATAATATAATATTCTCAAAAAGTAAGTATATAATAAATAATAAGCATATTATATATATCAATATACAGATTTTCTTCAATATATAGTGTGGTTCAGTTCTGATATATCCTTTGCCATTGGAAAGGCTATAAGCTGAAAATGCTTTTACTATACGTTACCTACCAACCATAGTTTGACAACACAACATACCAGAGTATTGACCTTTTTACCCTGATCATCCTGTGGCTTGCTGGGAGCTATGACTCCCAGTTACTTCCCAATATTTCATTGGCAGTTGTCCAAAAGACCAAAATTCAACTTGAAAGTTAAGTTTCAACTGCATATACATTATATATATATAATTTTTGCACTGCCATAAAGTTGTTAAAACATAAAAAAAACACCATTGCTGGAGATATTTGTATAAATCTATCAGTGGATAAGGTCTTAGCTTATGTGAGATCTCACTGAAATAATGAAAACTCAGGTGTGCCTCTGTCTCTTAGATGCATCAGGGTCTAAGTAAACATTATTTGAATTTATGAATAAGTAACAAACATTTTTATTGTTAAGTTGTTTTCTTATGCATGAAGTTGCTTTGCTTTATTTTCCCACGACTTCCATTTTTTATTTCTTGGCCCAGAAATCTTTAAACTTATCTCAAGTAGTTTCACCATTGTTTAGAAGTTTGGAAGTCTATAACTGTATTTTATTTATAGAGAAAGACAGAGAGAGAGAATCAAATTTTATTGAGTTTCTCACATTGCTTTTGTTTCTCTGACACTTAGTTGTGTACATTGGCGCTGGGGTTTGAACTTGTGTACTTGCGCATGCCAGGCAAGTACCATAATCGCAGAGCCACAGCTTCAGCTCCCTATAGTTGTATTTCTAATCGCCCCATTTACAAGTGGAGTAAATGTTTCCATTATGAATCCTACTTTCATATATCTAAAAATGTAACTTTGTATGACATTTTTTCAAATCTACCCAAATATAACTTTCCCTCAATTCAAAATCTGTACTATGAAAAAATGCTATACAATAATTTTTTTTCCTTAGTATAAAACATGCTTATAAGACATGACATTATAAACCAGTTAACTTTTATTTATTAAGATAATGAAATTTCAATATAATTATTTTTAGATAAGGTAGGAGAAAATTTAGTTTTGGAGGCCAGCCTATAAATTACTTTTTTCTGATAGTTCATAATGTAATTTTGATGAAGAAACACATTATTTTAAGCAATAGTTGTAATTTTTAACCTCCATTATGTAAAGCAGAAATTTGTTGCCTATTTTCCTAAACCATATATATAATATGCCTTTTCTAATTTTACTATGAATTTGGAACATATGCTGAGTTTAAGAAGCTTAGTTTAACTTACATAAGAAATTTAAAGTCATTTTTTACATAATATATTTCAAATGTTCAAAAGAAAAGATGGAAATTGTCTTACATGTAACAATATTGTTACATTGTAGAATTCAGAAATTATGCAACAGCATTTTATAACAAGCTAATGAAAAAATAGTTCTAAGATATCTTTGTATCATAAATCACGTAAACATGGTGGAGGAATATAAAATAAGACTCCTATATAATTTTATAGGATAGCATATTACCTTCTAAAATTTTAGAATAATTTTCTATTAGTGGAAGAATAAAATTGGATAATTTTAACATCTACATGCTACAAAAATTTCCCTTTGCATTTGTGAGGAATTCTCTAGGCAGATAAGGGAGGATTATGACTTTCGAGAACAAATACATTGAACACTTGAAATAAGATGCTGAGTTGATAGTGGGAATAGAAAATAGTAAGTTGGATACACAACATCTGATGATCATGTATTTAATATTATAATATTGATGATATAGCTTTTGGTAGAAAATTTTTGTTTTCAATCTCAAAAAATGGTTCTTTAATTGGACATATATTCACATTTACTCAGATATCCCATGACAAAGATTGTTTAAAGAAAAGCCATTGTAGAAGGGAGTGAAGGAAACATGAATCTTCACATTGAACTTGTTGAGTTAAACAATAGCAAATGGACGTTGACTAATGTGTCGATCAGAAATCAGGGTTGAGAGAGAGAACTGAGAGCCAGGATGGCAATTATCATTTATTGGTGTCTGGGTGCTGTTGTGGTATGGAGAGAAGACATCCTGCAAAGTCTCCTATTTTAATTCAAGAATGTTCAGAGGTGAAATGGCTTGACAGTGAACGCTGTAACCTGGTCCATTCTAGTTTGAATGGACTAACTGGGTCCTTAATGTAGGCAGTGGAGTGTAGTAGGAGGAGGTAGATAACTGGGAGGTGTATCCTGGAAGGGTCCAGCCTTCTTGTGGCCCCTTTCACCTTGTTTTTTCTGCTTCCTGGCCACATGTACTCTCCTAAACCACTCCGTTTCTGCCATGATGTTCTGACTCCCCTTGTGCCCAGTGCAATGGGATTGGCCCACCATAGACTAAACCTTTGATACCATGAACCAAAAAAAAAATTCCCTCAAGTTGTCTTAACAGGTATTTTGGTCACAGTGCAAAAAAAAAAAAAAAAAAAAAATCCCAAAAACTGACAAACATAGGCTCTATACTGTCCCAATTATTCTATGTTCATTATTCTCTGAATTTTTTAAAAATTCTCGTGCAATACACCCGCTCAACCCATTTTAAGCTGACCTTTTGGAGGAATATAGACATAAAGTGTGCTTCCCAAAGTTTTCTCCAAAGTTACAAAGTTAATTTGGAACCAGTAGAACTTCAATTCAGGTCCAAGTCCCACTCACACAAATCCTGTGTTAGCACCCCTGGAGATGCACTGCTCAAATTCAGTTGCAAGGAGAAATGAAGAAGCCAAAACAGCTCTGGGAAACATCAACATCTAAAATGCAGAAAGGAAAGCCTGCAAAGAAGCCCGAAAAACCAAGGGAAGGGTCTCCAGAGAAAATGGAGCAGCAAACGTGCTATTTTTCAGTGCGCTTGATTTTGAAAAGAAGAAAGAGAAAACCAAACAGAATAGATCACAGGGGATGACAACAATGACCAGCAAAGGCTGTGCCACAGGTTTGCAGAGAATTTGAGTCCTCAAGTCAGGAAATAGAGTGGAATAAAAGATTTTGAGAAATGTTTTGCCTTTTCAGTAAAGTTGCAAGCGTCTCTGGTGAGAGCCAAATTTTATCAAAGTGGGAACAGCAGTGCTGGGTGAGGCTGCCTTCCAACTCAGTGATCTGAGAAGGCATGCTCCTAGCATGATGGGCTTCTGCATTTTTTTGAAAATAAATCAGTTCTGTTTTTTGAATAAAGCAGGACAGAAATAAACACTGGTGAAACTACTACAGCTTTGCTGATACTTATTCTAAAAGTTTCTTACAGTGAATGGTCAAAAGTTTCAAGCATATAATTAAGTCTATATTAGACTTTTTAAAAAAAGAGATGGACAGTGAGTGCTAGATGAGAGAGAGAGAGAGAGAAAGAGAGAGAGAATCAATTTTTATTTAGTTTTTCATGTGTCCTTCATTGCTCTGACACTCCATTGTGTATGTGGTACTGGGGTTTGAACCTGTGTACTTGCACATGCCAGGCAAAGACTGTAACCACAGAGCCACTGCTCCAGCTCTATAATAAACTTTTGATTCTTCAGCTCACAAGCTCACTTTTCTAGTATTCATCAGCAAAAAAGAGAAAGGCACCTGATTCCTACAGAAATTTTATTAATCTTTTTCACAGGTCTAACTCTGATGCAATATAAATAAAAACAACAAACTTTGTTCCAACCTAGAATAGCTTAGTATTATTTTCATAAAGCCTAAAGATTGATAAAGAAAATTCATTAACTTGAAATTTGAGAAGTACATTGCTGTTTACCACCAAATCATGATATATTGAGAACTTGAAGAGTATTTATTGTTTAGATATGAGGTGCTACCCAAAATCTCATGTGCAAGATAATGTAAAAATGTTCAGAGGTGAAATGATTAGACTAGGAAAACTTTAACCTAACCAGTGAATTAATCCACTGATACAGAAGAACTGGCTGGGAACTGCAGGCAGGTGGGGTGCACCTGGAGGAAGCAGCTAACTGGGAGGGAGGGGTGCCTTTGCAGTTCATATTTTACTCTGGGGAACAGGGCTCTCTCTTTCTGCTTCCTCCTGGCCCTGTCCTTAGTTCCTTTCCTCTGGTATACTCTTTTTCTATGATGGTCTTCCTCACCTGGGGTCCAGAACAATGGAGTCAGCCAACTACGAACAGAGAGCAGTGATGCACTTCAATCTTGAATTTCTGTCTTCATTTTAGCAGAGATTTTATAAATTCAAAGTATAAATCAGGGAATAGAGTGGTGGTTCAGTGGTTATGGTGCTTGCCTGGCATGTGTCAGGACCTGGGTTCAAACCCCCATACACAACTAAGTGTCAGAGCAACAAAAACCAGAAAAACTAAATAAAATTGATACTCTCTCTCACTGTCCGTCTTAAAAAAATAAGTATAAATCATTTCCTAACAGCAATTCCTGCCATTAGGAGTTTTATTACAGTCATTCTTTTTATTATATATATTGTTTTTATTTATTATTGTGAAACATTTTCATTTAATCTATATTTTTGTAATTTAATTCACAAATAACATGTTATGTATTTATGGTATAAATATGATATTATGATACATTATAAAATTATTAAATCAAAATAATAAATATTTTTATCATCATATATACTGTTGCTTTTTTTGTAGTGAGAATACCTAAAATCTATTCTTATAGTAATTTTCATGTGTGAAATACATCATTATTTACTAAAATCACTATGTTATACATTAGACTTCCAGAACTTATTTCTCCTGCCTGATGGGAATTTTATAGCCTTTTCCCAACATCTCCCTATTTCCACCCCAACTCTGGTCCCCTGGTAACCATCATTGCACTGTGGGCTTTTATATTTAAGATTTTTTAAGATTCCATATATGAGTGAGATTATGCACCAGCTCTCCTGTGCCTGGCCCACATCACTTGGCATAATCTCCTCCAGGTCATCCATGCCTTCTGAATAGAATTTTATAACTCCACACACACACACACGCACACGCACACGCATCATAACATATATCACATTTTCTCTATTTTTTGATATATACCTAAGTTGTTTACCAAATTACCAAGGTCAGGGTGGCAGGCAAATTTGTTCCTGTGTTACTTTGCCCCACATGGTACAGCGGTAAGAGGTGTGTGAAGCACAGGCGCAATAGAGCAATCAGGCCGCAAGGGCCTGGAGTGTCAGCTCAAGCAGTTGCAGTAACCCCAGCCTGAAGGATAGACTCACTATAGCAACCGTGGCTCTGGTTTCTGAGACACAGGGGCTCACAGTGCATCTTCCAAGCCAGATTCTGGACCATATTCAAACAAGTGGCTACAATGCTACAAACTGGGAAATGGTCAGATAGGTCACACCCCAGGTGACCAAGTGTCCTAGGCCGGGGAAGGGGCTAGTGCTATTAGCAGTGGCTCATACTTAAGGTGGAGGTGTGCACTCTGTGGCCACAAAAGCGGGAGCACAGGCAAGCAGAGTGGTTGCAGGGCCAAGGTCTGGGGTGTTGGCACCTGTAATATAACTGTGCCTTCAGGGACACACACAACAATGGAAAAGTCCTGTCGTAGTGTGAAACACTGTCCGCAGCTTCTTTGAGATGGGAGTGGGGTAGAGCATCATTTCCCTCTTTGGGGAATCAACAAGGGGATTGGCTGTTGGTTATGCTGAAAATGAAAGATGTTGATGTCTCTGCAGAGTTGGTCCCTGGGGAATATTGTGGCATTAGCCCCATGGCTGGAACTGATAACCCACTTCCAGTCATCTCCAGATATACCAGGTATGGCAATGTCTCCAGTGGTTCGATATGTGCAAGTTATTCTCCATTGTCTTTTTGCTCACCTGTGTTGTTTCAGATCTTTACAAAAACTTTTGAGCCTTCCCAAGGCTATTACTACTTAAGGATAACAGTCTACTTTTGTATTTTTTTCCTGTGTGTGTGTGTGGATGTGTGTGTGTGTGTGTGTGTGTGTGTGTGTGGATGTGTAGGAAATTAGGTTTGTATTGCCCACTCCACCATCATCTTGCTTATGTCACTTTCCAATTTAATATTTTAATCATTTCTCTCTATGTGCGGCTTACTAATTATGGATTATAATTCTGAATTAAGGAATATGCAAAGTTTTCTTGGTTTACTTGAGCATTTAGATGTATAATTTACTTGTGAGAAATTTAAAAGTTCAGAACAATAAATCTGAATCATGATTTTACAACCCAGAATGTGAATTCGCCCATCTGCTCCTACACTTTAAATATGCCTATTCTGGACAGAATGATAGTCCCTAAAAGATATACATGTCCCAATGCCTTGAACCTCTGTGTTTCTTTCACAGGTAGATGTGGTGAAAGTTATTTGCCTTGAAATGGAAAGTTTATTCTGAATTATTCAAGTGGGTCCAATGGAATCATATGGATCCGTGAAAGCAAAGGATCTTTCCCATCACTTTCCTGAGAAAGATCAATGACAATGAAAGTAAGATTGGAGGGAGGCCACTTGCTGACTCTGAAGAACTAAGAAGTGGTCCATGAGTCTGGGAATGCAGGTGGCCTCTAGAGTCTGGAGAATGCAAGAAAATAGATTCTCCCCTATTATCTCCAGTGAAACTTATTATCACTTCTGACTGTAAAAAATATTATAAATGCATTTTCTTTTAAGCCACTAACAGTTTGATGATATATTATAGCAGCAATAAAAAGTTACTGCAAGCACTAAAGATTTATTCTTCATATTCCTTTGCTTTTATAAGCCCTGGAGTTTACATCTTCTCCTTTTAAGAATTGTTTGAATTTACTGAAAAGCGCTCATTGCTGCTTTGCTCCTCAGCCTGCCTCTGTCTCCAGCGTGGGCCAATTGATAGTCCTGGGGCAGCAGCTGCCGCACTGTTGCTTGTGTGCTAGACTCAAAGCTCCTTCCCCGCTACGGATAATATCCCAGCCTCCCTGGACAGAACTCAAGGCAAACTTTATGTGCTGATCACATTTACTTTACTGTGCTGTCACCTCCTGATTTCCATAACCCTGAAGACGTCTGTGAGCTAATATTGATGACTCTTATGGAAGACTTATAGAAACTGTCAAGAAAGCAATGCTCACTTAAAAAAAAAAAAAAAGTCAACTGAATCAGCAATATTGGATATTACCATTCCTGAAAACTTTCAGCCATTCCACAGCTTGAAATTTATACTAAATGTGTTTCAGATTTTCTATTTAGATACCATATCCAACCCTCAACTTATTCTATATATTTCACCATTTGACAGAAAACCATTTAGTTGTCTTCCTATCAATCTGTTTAAATGCTCATAAATAAGTTAATGAATCTTTAACCAAAATGAGTGGCATTTTGTTCAGCAAACTTAATATTTGAATAAACAATAAGAAATAGTGTAATTACAATGGGGATCATGGTACATGCCTGTAATCCACTGACGAAACTGAGGCAAGAAGATTGCAAATTCAAGGCCAGCTTTGGCAAACTGAGAGAAACCCTGACTCAAATAAAATTTTAAATGAAGAGTTGGGAATGGTTCAGTGCTACAGTTTTCGTCTAGCATGTGTGAGGCCCTGGTTTCCATCCTCAGTATTGAAAACAGACAAAGAAAGAAAGAAAGAAAGAAAGAAAAAGGGGGAAGGAAGGAAGGAAGGAAAAAGGGGAAAAAAAGAAAGGAAGAAAGAAACAGAGAAAGGAAGTTGTTTGCAATTTTTGAATTCACTTTATGTGTTTAAAATTTTTAGGCAATGTATTCAATAATACTATGTGACTCTATTAGTTAAAATATACATCTACGTTACCTTTCTGAAGATGCTCTCAAGTTTTAAGTTCTACCTTTTTATTTTTCTCTTTATTACAAACAAAATAGCAAAACCTACAGAAGTGGTTTGAAAATAAAATGGGGTAGTGCTTTGTGCTGAGAAATATTTATATTTCTTTCCCGTTTCCCATGATATTTTTTTCAGATCTTTCTTCCATTTGTTTCTTAGAGCAAGAGAATTATACCCTTTGACAATTTTTTTTTATTTTATATTGTATTCATAGTGAGGTATGTGTAATTTATAAGCAATGAAAAATCTTTAAATAGATTTGCAAGATTTGGGTCCCTATGGCTATTTCATCGAAAGGAGATAATTTTTAAAAGCAAGATTCAGTCACTTCAAGTGTAGCAGAAAATAAGGAATTATTCCTTGTTGTATTTTGCTACTTAAAATAGTCAATCTATTTCAATGGATAAAAGTAGTTCCAAAAATGGCATAGAAATTACTATAGTTCAAAAAATGGTAATATCTCATTGAGATGGAATTTGAAGGTTTTTAAAAGGGAAATCAATTAAGCATGTATACTTGAGATTTAATTTAGGGAGTAAAAGATGCTAGAGCAAAATCCTACTTGTTAAAAAAAAGTAGTTATCATGTCTACACGATGACTAAAGGCTGACGATTCCTTGATAAGTCCCTTTCTCATGTCACTCAGTGGCCAACCAAGACCTTTGGCAAGATTCTCCTTCTGCTCCAACTGTGTCTTCATTCTCAGCAAAAGATCTTTACAATTCCTAAGTAAAATATGAGCATCAGTCAAGATTTTCATGACTCTCTTGGTTCTCTACTTATAAAAAATTACTTCATTCTAAATTCTGTGGAAAATATTACTTTCTATTTGCTGAATCTATTATACACATTTCCCTTTTAAATACCATTTTTTTCATTGATTCAAATTTGATTATTGCATTCTGGAAATGTTCTGTCCCCTTCTATTCTTTAACCTTGCACTCAGTTTATCTTCTTAGGTTTTAAAAATTTCCCCTAATTCTCTTTACTGTCTGTAAATGTGGGAATCATGATATAGTTTTTTTACACTAAACATTCCTCTCTGAATTATTGCATAAAACTGATAACACAACAAACACGAAAACCAGTTGTGTACAAATCAAAGCCTTACTGCAGATGTTTCTCTGCATCTCCAATTCCATGTGAACTCTTTTCTACATGACTTCTGTTTCCCCAGGACATAATGACATTCTATTCAATATTTATGAGCCCTATCTATCTATATATCAACATTATCATCTATCTCTATCTTCCTAATTTTTATCTTCATGGTAAAATTTGGAAGAGACAAACTCAGTGTTAGCTATTTTTATTTGATATTATTGAGATATTAAGTATAAAGTAGGGGGCAGCTTTTCACATTCAAGTGTGAGTGGCCATACCATGTGTTGCCTCCTGTTAAGTATTGTGTACTCTAGAAGAGATGGAGTGAGAGAAAATCAATGAAAAGAATTTTTGTTGTAGGTATAAAATTGATCCTTCTGGAAAATAAAAGATTTTTTCTTTTCTTTAACATGGTCTAGTAACATGAGTTAAATCCAGATAAGATGTAATGCTTTACAATCTAATACTTTTTATAGAGTTTTAATGGGAAGGGGAAGGGAGGGATAAGGGAGGGTAATTGGGGAGGGCACTCCTGGGGATAATTGCAATATCCAGAATATATACACATTTTATACACATTTTATATTATTTTGTTAAAATCTTGTAAGGTTGTTCAAAAATAAAAAATTTAAAATAAAAAAGAAAAAAAAACATGACCAAATTTAATAATGAGACTGAAGCTTAAAACTTACCAATTTGGGAGTTTTGCTTATTTGTTTATTTATTTATTTATTTAGTCCTGCCTGTCAATGATTGAACCCAGGGCCTTCGGATGGCTATGGAAGAGATCATGATGAGTAAAATCAGCTTAACCCAGAGATCTAAGGGTCGATTGTCTCCACTCATCTGTGCAGGTAGGGATTAGACCCTGGACAATGAGAAAGTTGGTCTAGTAGCATGAGTTAAATCCAAATAAGATGTAATGTTTTACAATCTAATACTTTTTTTAGAGATATAGTGGGAAGGGGAAGGGAGGGATAAGGGAGGGTAATTGGGGGGGCACTCCTGGGGATAATTGCAATATCCAGAATATATACACATTTTATATTATTTTGTTAAAATCTTGTAAGGTTGTTCAAAATTAAAAAAAATAAAAAATTATTAAAAAAAGTAGAGTATATTAAAATGCAAAAATATCCAAACTAGATATTTAAATTCCTAAATACGCTTCTACTAAATAAACCAGTATAATTTATTAAGACTCTCAAACCCTTTTACTTTTCTATACTTAGAAGCATTTTGAAGTTCTTTTTTTCTTGCTTGCTGTATTGAGGATTAAATCCAGAAATGCTCTACCACTGAGTCACAACTACAGCCCATTTTATTTGATTTCAAGATAGGGTCTCATAAAGTTGTCCAGGCTGGCCTCAAACTTGTGATTCTACTGCCTCAGCCTCCCAGGCACTTTCTAGTAAAAGTTAAGGATCCTGTCCATAGAGACTCATCAAAGATTCCAAATAAAGAAATCTAAATCTGGGGGTTCCTAGGGGTTCTCTTTGGGGCCTTCATTATGCTCACAATCCAAGAATGTCTGGTTGAGATACTAAAATAGATGTTCTGCAGAATGTAAATTTCTTCTGCCCCATCCCCAAATTCCAGAATAAAAGGAGACCTGTGATCAGCACCCACACCGGGGCCCTAAGTAGAACTCTTTTGAACGTCTCATCAGCTATTCTGATTGGAAAGGGGTTCACATCAGAGGCAGAAATAGCCTTTGAGATGCTGTCATTTCTCCTCTTTGAAGACCTGCAACCAGTCTTGTGATGTCCTTACTATATCACTCTGCCCATAGTGCAAGGCCTATTCAATGGTCAATGTCAAATTTCTGTGAGGAATTTTCATAGTTTTTTTTCCCCTTTTACCTTAAGAGTTGTCATTGAGGGAGAGGCAGCCAAAGTGGGACTTCAAGATACAATGTTTAAGATAAATTGTTAAAATGAACATTCCCAGTGCTAATATCCCTATCTCTGGATACCAGTAAGTATTTTGGGGGACATAAGAAAAGCATAGAAAATAAGTTCTATTTGAGGCAAATAAATGTTTGTTCTTCAAGAATTTTAAGAATAAAAAAAAAAATTTGACCCTTGAACTACATTCTTGTGCCCAAAGTTTATTGGTTATAATAAGTTCCTGTCAAACCTGATCACAGAAGAGGGAATTCAATGAAATATTTATTTTTAATTTATGCATTTGAAGACAAATTCCTTCTGAACTGTTTTCCTTGAAAACATTGATGTGAACAATGGAAGATATATATGTTAAAAATTGACACTGATTTATCAAAAGTACTCCATCTATTTCATTTACTGAATGTCTATTGATATTATAAAATTATTCCTTCATTCAAAAAATCCACTAATAAATTTACGCTGAAAGTGTATCTAATTATGTTGACCAAATAAATTTTGAAGTCCAGTATTGCTTTATATATAAAACATATCTAGAAATCATGCGGACTTTGTTTTCAAAGTTCACCTAACAGTCCACACAAGTTCTCACAGAGCAGTCATCAACGAGAATCTATGTAGTTAGAAATAAAAAGTAATAAAAAATGGAGTTTGTTGCTGACTCAATCATATGTATTCTCTCACTTTTGTAGGTCTATCGAAGGTTTGAAACTTGTAGAGATTGATAGCACTGTAAGATATCTCCACTGGGAAAAGCAGCACAGAGAAATTGGGTGTACAGATAGAACTAAAAATAAAATGAAATATTTCCCTCTCCTTATGGGTTGAAAGATAGCATGAGTGAAAATGATCAATTTTCTTGACTCGAGTTTCCTACCCAAAGACTCCCAGACCTTGCATTTGTGTCACAGTACACAAGTTTTATAAGTAAACACCAGTGCTGTTACATACTGATTTTTGCGGGCTGAGCTGCTGTACAAGCTGGATTCCTTACTGATAGTAACTGGCTCTTAGTGTCTTCTCTTTTGTTATAGCAATAGCATGGGTAAATTCTCCAAAAGTCTGCATTTTGTGAATACTTCGTTTTATCTACATAAAGAGCTGAGGGACATTTACATTTAGAAACACTTAATTCACTTCAAAATCAGCAATGCTACATACAATAAAATTTAGCAGAAATAGTAATTCATATGCTTTAATATGCTTTGGATTCACATAAATTGCTTATTGGTATAAACTGAAGCTTCTGATGACAGATACAATGTGATGGGCCAAAAAAATAAATAAATAAACAAATAAAAGAAGGGAAGAAACTTAGTCTTTGTTTTTCACAAGTTTGAAGGGAGATTTCCTTTTCTCTTCTTTTCTTACTTCGTTCTTTTTAGTGATACATGATGATAGAATTCATTTTAACATAATTATAAAAAGCATGGAATATAATTTATTCTATTTCAGTCCCCAGTATTTCCCTTTTATCTTCCTCCCACTCTCTGTTCCCTTCTTTCTGCTATTTACTTATAGTTGTTTTGTTTTTAATTAGTGTCCTGTGCATGTACGTGATGATGAAACTTAGCACTTTTATTTGTCCTCTGAAGTAGGAAGGGATGGTTACTGACTTATTTTATATTCACTGAAATATTTTCTATAATTTGACTTTAAGGTTTTTATTCAGGTGCTGAAAATTTGAGAGAACAAATGAACATAGAAACAAGAAAATCATAAGGAAAACAACTAATAAGATTTTGTTTGCTTCTTTGCAGTCTACCCGCTGTAAAATCTCATGGGATCATACTGTGTGCAAGTTTAATTCTGGTTTTCTTATTTAATATTATAATGCAAGAATTTTCTTATGCAATTAAAGTATCTTATAAAATATATTTAACTACATAATGTATCCTGAAATTCCATGTATTCTATTTAGCTATTTCCTCAATAATAGGCATATAAATATTTTCTCGATTTTCATTATAATTAGAAACATTGCTGAAAATGCTTTTGCATATAAAGCATTTTTCATATTTGAAGTTGATTCTTATTTTATAAGCATATGACACCATTAAATTATTGGTCCTTATTTTCCAATTCCTTTACAAAGATTTTTGCCATTTTAAAAGCTTTTAACATACGAAGCATAGTTAATCATACATCATTGTCAAATATTTTATTTTAAAAAATTTAAATTTGATTTTATAGGTAAGATGAAAGCCTTCAGATTCTGTGGAATAGAAAGCTATTGTGATCTTTGGTTTGGAATAAATCTAAAATTTAGTATTTGTTCCTAAGATAAATTTCAACTCATATTTTCTTTGTATTTAAGCAAGTAAAAGGAAAACAATTTTAGTAGTATAACATACTGATAAAACTTTTTAAGTAAAAAGAAGGCTCAACATACATTCTTTATTTCTTTCCCAGTCTCTAAAAAAAGTGGATTTCCTTTAATTGGCAATAAGAAATGATGCTTCAAGTAAAAACTTCTTTTTTAAAGAGAGAGGGACAGTGAGACAGAGAGAGAGAGAGGGAGAGAATCAGTTTTGTTTAGCTTTTCATGTGCCTTTCTTTCATTTCTCTGACACTTTGTTGTGTATTGGTGCTGGGGTTCAAACTCACATACTCATGCATGCCAGGCAAGTGACGTAATCACTGAGCCACTGATCTAGTGTCTACTGTTTTAATTCTTCCAACAATCCATAAAATAAAACAACAATATTCTGTGATTTATCTTCATAGTATAGGAAAAGGAATCTTCTTACCTATTGTTTTCAATAAGAACATTTGCCTTTTGTATGAAATTCATCATATTGAGAGTTGAGGGGATATGGCAAATGTTTCTATGGGTATTTTCAAAGTCATTGATTCATATATTTATTAATTATTCAGTGTGTTATATTTATACAGAACATTTAATATATTTATTTGGTGAATTAAATTATATTTTTCTATTTTTTTAAGTAAAACCTCAGATAAACTTGATTTAAAAGGAAAAGTCACAAAAAGACTGGGTATTCTGGTGTGGGTCAGTAGTCCCAGCTACTCAGGAAGCTGGCAGCAGGTGGGTCTGGAGACAAGGAAGGACATTATATAAAGATAAAGGGATCAATTCAGCTAGAGGAAATAGCTTCTCTGTATGTACCTAATAATTGAGCATACGGGCACATGAAGTAAATATTAAGAGACCTGAATGAAGAGAGAGTCCAATATCACAATAGTAAAGGACATGAGCACCAGGTCATCCACAGAGGAAATTAGCAAGAAAACTGCAAAATTGAATTGTAGCCTAGACAAAAGGTTTTAAATAGTATATTCTTCTCTCTTGTTTTTATGAATAGTTTTTAATATACCTGTATTATGAAGTTTATTAATATGTATTTTTATGTATTACTAATGTAACAACAATGTATTATTTTTTTATTTTTATTTTTTAAACAGAGGGAGGGATAGTGAGAGAGAAAAAAAGAAAATCAATTTTATTTATTTTTCCCATCTGGCCTTCATTTCTCTAATACTTATTTGTGTATGTGGTGCTGAGATTTGAACCCAGGTCCTCACACATGCCAGGCAGGTGCCCCAACCACTGAGCCACCACTCCATCCCCACCAATGCATCTTATTCTCTCATTCATTGTATAATTCTATTCCTGATTTTCTACATAAATATTGATTTTACCATGAATTTCTCAGGTGTTTTGGTTTGTATATTTTGAGATTTTTAGACACATATGCAGGTTTATGATTGTTATCTTTATTATTTTTGTAATGGTAAGTATCTTTATTAACCTTTACTTCAGTTTCATCTTTATTTACATGGCTAATCTAAGAGTGGAAACTCAAAGGGTATTTCATAAAATACTGACATTTTCAAACTATTTTATTCCCTAAACAAAATACACAGGAATATTTTTCACATATGTAATCTGTGTTTTCCCTCAAATTGTTGTGCTATAGCTTGAGGGATTTTTTTGGTGGCAAAGTCAGCAACAATATCATGTTTACCGACTACTCACTCTACATGCAATCAGTCACATCAAGAAAAAACCTTGATCCATGGAAATATAAGTGAAGGAAATAGTGCATGCCATGCATGTACAACTAGAATATATTTAAGCAATAATACTTGCAAAGAAAAATAAATCAGAATAAGGAGACAAGAGGTGTCAAAATGGAGTCTCCAACTTGAGTGGCTAAGAAAGGGTGTATTGAAAAATGACATTAAAGAAGGCAAAGATACAGGCTAAGGCAAGGGATTTGTAAGGTAAGGCACCCAACTGAAAGACACAAAAAGAGCAATGGCCTTGATTTTTTGTGTCCCTTATTTTTAATTCCTCCAAAAATAACACTTTGTGCCTGTGATAGACATAGGAGGCTGACTAATAAAAAATAGGTATTTTCAAATTTCAAATATAAAATTGATACTGAAGAATATGGATTAGCATTTTTAAAACAAAAGTTCAAATCAATATTCTCCAAAAGATAATCTTTGCCTGTAATGTAATGCATGACTATTAATCAGTTTCACATTACTATAAAAATGCTAGAGATAAATAATAGGAGAAAAATTTATATTTTCTCACAGTTCTGGAGGTTTCAGTCTGAACTGATTGGCTTTGTTGCTTTGGATCTGTGGCAGATCTGCACATCATGGCAAGGAGTTAGCATGGAGAAAACTCTTCATCCTAAGACTGGGATGCAAAAGAAAGAGATGGGAGAGTTTTTCTGCAGTCCTCTAGAGAGCATGCCCCCAATATCCTAAAACCTGTGATAACATTTCATCTTTTAATAGTCTCTACCACCTTCCAATAGCTCCAAGCTGAGGACCAAACCTTTAACACAGAGACTTTTTGGGACACATTCTGGATCCCCACTATAGACCAAGAGCTAACCAAGGCACATCCCTCCATCAGGGGAAAAAAATTCTACTCCAGAGAAGTAGATTCCAAACCATGCCTTGTAAGCCTCTTATCCCCAAATCAACCTTGAAAGAAAATTACAGAGTATGATATCGGAAGTGTTTCACTAGGAAAGATTAGAGATATGAAACCAAGGGAAGAGAGCTTCCCTCAGATCTGGAGAGTTCCCTCATGAACTGTGAGAAGTACTTTATTAATAAATTTTCTTTCCTTCTGTCCCTACATTTTACCTAATGGCAGCAATCATGATAAGCCAAGAGCAGCTCTGGCTGACTATGAATGTGCATACTGATTTATATGACCAGATTACACAATTTGTAATGTCACATCAACCTTCAGATCAATAGTAGTTCTTACAATTACCTCATGAACAATGAATAAATCACTGATTTTTGGAATAGGCACTGATTTTTTAAAATTAGAGGAAAGAAAATCAAGCTACATCAGCTATAAGATCAGGTTTTCTTCTCCAGGAGGAGAGAAAATGGATATGGCTTTTATATAGGAATTTCTCTAATTTCTGTTCTTGGTGACTTCCGAAGTTTTGGCTACCACTTCCCACTACTGGTTTAATATAAGTTAGGAGTTAAGCAGAGACAGTAAATATTTCTATTTAATTATATCACTGTATGTTTTCACATGCTCATGAACTATATGTGTTTTGCATATATTTCTCAGATTTAGCAAATATCAATCCAGGATCCCATTAAGTTTGAACTGCTGATATATTTTTAAGTATGTCGCCAATTTTTTGATAATTACAAAAACCATAAGATTACTTAGTAGAAATATGTCCCCAAATATTTGAGATATGCTTTTACTAAAAACTAAATATTTTGTAGTACTTATGGTACTTACAGTAACTACATAATAGTCTACACATTTGTATATTTAATCAAATACATTATTTTATTATTAAAGCCATATCTTTATAACCACTTCCTAACAAATTCAATTTAAAAATCATGTTTTTAAGCAATGGGAAAGGTAAAACCTTATGTGTATATTTTCCTATTATATTTAAAATCAGTATCTGTTATAGGTTTATTGGTTTTTGAGAAACAGTCTCAATACAAGCAGGCCTCAAACTTGTGATGTTCCTATCACAGCCTACCTGGTAGCTGAGATTACAGGTATACAATACCACACACAGATGTTATAAGTTTCTTATATTTTTATTTAAAATGTCCTTACTATTTTCTTTGGATAATTTTAAGTTCAGTATGAAACCTGTTCTGCCTACATTACTGAAATTTTGAGTTTTCATGATGAAAATAAACTCAATGTATTAGATTTCTCCATAGGAATTGTACGATTAGGTTATCAAGTGAGAGAGGGAATGAGAGAAAAGAGAGGCACAGACACTGGGAGAATTTGAAATTATAGCAACTGGATTACACATTTAACATGTAAAAGTTTTGAGACCAGAAATATGATGATATGATGTGGTCAAAGTTTGAAGACCCAATAACCAGGAACTCTGATCTCCAAGGGCAGGGGATGAAGAATGTCCCTGTAAAGAATGAGTGTTCTCTTCCTATTATCTTATGTCTATAAATTCAAATGCTGACCTCATCCAGAAATATACTCACAGACATACTATAATTGATATTCTACTAGTTACCCGGATATTTTTATTGTAGTCAGAGTGACATAGAAAATTAACCTTTACACCTAGGAATCTCTAGCTTTTTGTGAATTTTTTTTTATTTCTGATTCTTCAAATGTTTCTTCAATATATGATAAAAGATTTTTTAATGATTAAGTTTTCATCCATTTCAATTTTATGTACCTAAGATATATAAAATGATATTTGTTGCAACAATATCAATGTATTGAATTATTTTGCTAATATAATGTAAAGAAAAATGAACAGTTAACTGGGTCCAAGGAAAATAGTGATTTTTCCAAGATTTTAAACATAAAAGCTTTTGGTGTAGGGAAAAAAAAAACAACAAAACTACAGAAGGAAAAAGTAAGTGATTTTTAGTGGACTATCAGATGTAATACACTATACTAGTTATTTGTTTATAAAAACTTTACCTTACTTTCTGTACCATTTTCATACTTTAAAATTTTAATTATTTCTGGAATGTGGGATAAGGGCCTCAAATGCTATCTAACATTTTTGTATAAATATAAATGACATTGTTAAAAGAATTAAAATCAGTTTTCATATTCATAAGTGAACACTAGCAAATTGGAATTATTGGAAACATAAACCTATCTGAAATTTGATAAGAATTTTTCAACAAGTTGTTGGTTTTTGAATAACATTACATATAGATAGAATTACTACCCTGTTCTACTATTAACTAATAATTATCTAAATATTATTGACAATAATGACTTTACCTGAATTTTTAACTGACGAGTAACAATTGTAGATGTGTCTTCATGATTGGTTATGTTTTTGAAGAAAAATTAACCCTTAAAAATATGCAAAGCAAAAATCAGACAGAAACTATAGATGGGTTGTGGCATTGTTACCCTGGCATTTAAAAATTTGTTTTGTCAGTGATGATTTCAAATTGTTGATATTTAATAATTTTTTGCCTCAAGTATTTGAACCCAAGACACATGTTCAAAGAATAGCGGAGCAAAAAATAATGAAAAAAAATATTGACTAAATGGATTATTTTGTTGAAAATCCCTTAATTTTCATGAAGTAGTTATAGGCATTTTATCTATTAGGCCCAGAAGTATTTTGACTCACTTCAAATATATTTTTGACAAAACTTTCTTCCTATCTTCTTTCCTTCCTTTCCTTTCTTTTCTTGAAACATGGAATTGTTTTTTGCTTGCAAGCAATGACAAGAAAATTCTAATAATTTCAACATGTTTCTTATTGCCATAAATTTTAATCTCCTTTCATCTGATAGTTATGAAGTGTTGATTATCAAATGTAGAATGTGATTTAACTTTCATTATTCAGTGTGTTTATGGGTTGCAGTCATGAAGGCAAATACGCAATTTATGATGTTAAATTATTAATTCTCTTCCCCTTGGGTCAGACATTCATATCTTTTATGGACACCATTCACTAAAGTAACTACATTTGTAATGTAGAGAGCACACAGTAATTGTCATTAGGGAGTTTATTATCTAAGAAAAATGTTGCCTAAAATCAGTAACATTAAATAATTTAATGAAGTAATGATATGCAAGTTAATTCAATTATTAGTCTTACTAATTAAGTACAGATAATTGACAGTGATATGAATTGAATGAAGGATAATTTAATGTGAGACACATTGATAATGGAAACATATAACATTATTTCCTCATAGTCTCCAGCATGGGAAACTTATAGGCTAAAATAGAAAATGGTGAGGTATAAAAATTTTTTCTTGAAATTTAAAATATTGCAATGTAGACACAGAATATTCTAGTTATGTTCTAGTTTTATGCAGTTACACTAATGTATGGTGTTTAAATTTATTTAATTCAAAATGCATGAACATTTATTTAATTCTAAAATGCACAAAATTAAATAAAGTTGCCATTTTAAACAATTATCATACGCTGAAATTTTATACATGTGTTTACATATGCTTGGTAAGAAAAATCAAGAATGAATCAAGAGAAGTTGAGATATTTATCTGTGGTTTCACAGATACACAATTGCAGAAATTATTTCTCAAGTGTCATAGCACTGTTACATCTTTAATACTGCCTAAACAATAAAAAGTTTACTACTATTAACAAATAGTAGTCCATCCCCTTTCAGAGTAACAGGTATAAACACAACTTTGCAAGTAGGTATATGTTATCATACACACATACATTGAACCCACACAAGGTCAAGTGTTTGCTCTCATAGGCAGAATCTAGAAAGAGAAGGAAAAGGGGAAATAAACAAGGAGTGATCACAAAAATAGAAAGGAGACCAAAAGAACTGAGGAAAAAAAATATGAACGAATATATAAAAAATGAATCCTTCATATATTTATAGTCATAAAATTAACTTGAAATTAATAATAATAGTAATAATAAAGGTAGATCAATAGAACAAGCAGACCACAGGGGTAAGAGCGGAGGGAAAGCTAATGCACTGGAGAATGAGATTGATCAAATTATTTTAAGTACAGGTATGAATATGTTATAATCAATCCCACTGTTATGAATAAGTATAAGGTTCCAACAAAAAATTTAGTTAACTCCTTGCACTTAATGATTATAATTTAGGGTATATCACAATTGAATGAACAGTAAATTGTTCAGAGCATTTTTCATTAAAAACATTGTGATGCAATATTAAGATATAGTGTCTAATTAAGAACTATTTCCCTTAGCCATTTTTTTCTTGAATGAAAAATAACTTGAATGCACTTTAAAATTTGAGTTTTTTTAATTGGCTTTAAATGAATATGCTTATGAAATACTCTGATATTTTAATTCATATACCCATCCTGTAATGTTCAAATCAGAATAAGCATATCAATTTCCTCAAAAATTTCTCATTTATTGGTGGATAAAATCATTACAAAATCTATCTTTCTGTAATATGGTGTGCATTATTGTTATATTTGCATCTGGATTGTCCCTAAAAGCCTCAGTATAACAAGCTTGGTCCTCAATGCAGAAAACTTCAGAAGTGGGGTTTTTGAAAGTGAATGGCTTATGCAGGCTCTAACTTACTTCATTAATGGATGCATTATTCCATGGATGGAATCATAATTTTACGGTGTGGCAGGGAGGTGGTGAAAACTATGGGAGTTAGAGGAAGGGGGTTGCTGGAGGAATGTCTGGAAAGGGTCCACCTTGTTCCTGGCTCCTTCCTTGCTCCACTTTGCTTCCTAGACACTATGAGATGGGCAGCTATGCTGTAACATACCTTTCCACCATCATGTTCTGCCTCACCACAGGCCCAGAAAGAGCGGAGACAACTAACTACAGAATTAAACTCCTGGAGCTATGCCTCAAAGCAAATCTTTCCTACTCTAAGTTGATTTTAATAGTACTTTGTTACAGTGACAGGAAGCTAGGTAACATAATTATTATTGTTATCTATAATCACCTTACTACGTAATGGAACACAAGAACTCACTTCTCCAATCCAACAGTAACTGATTATTCATTCAGTAAACTTTTGAATCCAACCCTCCTGCATAATATTTTCACCCTCTGGTTACCATTATAATATTCTCAATTTGTGGGAGATCATTCTTTTAGACTGTACAATGAATGATGGTGTTCAATGTTTTAATTTCTGTGTGTAGCTTATTGTTCTTGCGATAATGAACTCTACTTCAAGCCATGTTAGCATGACCCTATCTCAAAATAAAAACAGAAAAAATAGCTGTGGATGTGTCTCAGTAGTTAAGTGCCCCTGGGTTCAATCTCTGGTACAAAAAAAAAAAAGTTTGAAAAATGGTTGAAGATAGAGAAAAGATTCTGCAGGCAGGAAGAAAAAAGAACTAAGTAAGTTATATAGCATGACTTTCTCAACTCAAAGAACACCAGATTTATCAGTAAAAACCTATAAACCAGGGGAAGTAGGATGAGATACTGAGAATACTGAAGCAGAAAATAAAGAACACACCCAACTAAGAATAGTGCTATCTGTATAAGTATCTTTTGGAAATTAAGGAGGGGAAAGGCATGACCTGACAAACTAAAACTGACAGAATTCATAACCACCAGATCTATCCAATAAGAATTGCCAAAGGGAATTCTTCAAGGTGACAGAGAAAGATGATACCAAGTAAGAAGAGAACATCAGAAGGTCTAAAATTCATTGGTAAGAGTAATTTGAAAAATTGAGTGCTTTTGTTTTGTAAAGATGGAGAATAAAACATAATGATATTTTATTCATATTTTATTATGAAGATGAAAAACAAAACAAGTCTATTAATTACTAATTTAAAATTTTAAGAGATGAGTAATATTGAAAAATTTAAAATGGGACATCAAAAATGCAAAGTGCAAAATATGTGCAGGAATAGACTAAAAGTATAGAGTTTCTTTTTCTTCCTTCCTTCCTTCTTTCCTTTGTTTTTTGCAATTATAATCGATGCTGAGTTTCTATTGTTTCACAACAGATTATAATATCCAAAACCTATTTTGATAGACCTCAGAGTAATCACAAATCAAAAATCTAAAATCAGTGTCCCCAAAATAATAAGCAAGTAAGAAATCAAAACACATTTTACAGGAGAAAATAATTTAATCTCAAAGGAAGAATGTAAGAAAGTGAGAAGTAAAGAAAGAACCAGTAAGTAATTTACCTTAAATGTAAATAACATATTATTTAATTGAAAGAATTAATTAATTTGAGAATCAAGTCATAATGATAGAGTTTTATGATGAATAATTTTATATTTGGCTCCACAGACATTTTACAGTGTGATGATGTGCTTTAGGGAAATATAATTTTGACATCGACTAGATGTGTTATTCACATTATATTTTTTATGCATTTCAAAATTAAATGTCAGTAGAAGTTATTTTACGTTGCTTATATTTCTAAATTTAAGCAGATATTTTTATTGCTTGTAATCAGTATGTTGCTTCACAAAATTATCCATAATTCTAAGGAAATTCCCTCAAGGTAGTCTTGTTGTTAAAAAACAGCACTCTCAAGGAATTATTTGAAGTTTTAAAACAATATTGAAGATGTAAGTAAGTACAAAGTTAAAAACTGTAGCACAAAACTAACGTAACTAATTTGTATGGACATAGAGCTAACATAAAATGTGGTAAGAAAAAACTGACAGTTAATCATTAACCTAACACAGTGGCTTCAGAAAAGTTCAGAATGAAAATGTAATTGTGTTTCATAGAGCACATTTATTAACACAGCTTGCAATTTGTATTAGGCTTGTATTTTTGTCCTTTTAGTACAATGTGGTGTGTATAATTTATAATCTATTAGAATTCATTTAGATATTGAGACAGGAGAACTGTTGGTTCTTTGTCTCATTCAAAGGATGAGACTCATGGAAATGATAGGTGAGAGAAAATAACAGGATTTGTTAATGTAATGAAAAAATGAGCTCCTCAAGAGGTGGTGACTTCAAGGTAGGAAAGCTCTTCACTGCTATTGTCCAGGGGTTTACACTGTAAGGTTAGTGGGGAGATAGGTGTCCTCGAAGATCACAGGTTAGGGATTTTAGAGAAGTGTGTTTTGAGTCTAGTCACAACAGGGCACCTGGCACTCTTCCACCCCCTGTCCAATCAGGATGTCATCAGGCTCTGCTGTGCCTCAGAGATGAGCTCAGGGTTCCAGCCCCTACCTTAAGGATTCAATGGAGTCGCTGTTCATAAGATGTCTACCCCATTTGTAAATTCCTGGATAGGGGAAGTGCTTACCTCTGTTTGCTCTACAAATTTGTATCACCTGTTCTTAATATTTCCAAAATTTTGCTTCAAGAAAGGGCAAAAATTGAAGTCTATTATCATTCCATACCTGTCACAAACATGAATAATTGATTTATTCAAAGGTGCAAATTCAGTGTCTAGCACAGAACTTAGCAATGCATTTGTATTTATTCTAAATTAATTCTGGATAACTCAAGGTTGTTTGGAGGAAAGTTCTTTTATACCAAATGCAGGAGAAAGCATGTTTTTTGTGAACAAAAGTACAGAAGTAGGATAAGCTTCACATTGACTACCAATATTCCTAAATAGTTTCCACACCTGACTTGTATTTGTTTTATAGTTCTGCTATCTATTTGTAAGACATGTATGCGTGACTGAAGAATATTTGGCTATAAAAGCTCCTGGTTAAACATAAGAAATTTTCTTCTCAATCAGCAACCACCCCTTTCTTAAACGATCTTAAGTCCACTCACCTTAGAAACAAACACAAGATCACATGAAAAAAAGGAGAGTGTCTAGATATTAATGAGATCTGTAAAGAAGCAGGGACTGGGAAATAGATCTGGAGAGGCAATCAATGGTGCTAAGGTGGTAAAACTTGTACACAGATCTCAAAGGATTATGCAGTCACTGTAAGAGCTGTAAGAGTGAAGATGATAATAAAGTTGATGGATCTGAGACTCCCAGCACTGAAGAAATCACAGAGACCCAAAGATGAGTGAAGTCGTCCACACACTGAGATACCCACAAACTATTAAATTTCCAACACATAAGAAATGTGAAGAGCATGTAATTTACAATTGGTTTTCTGCCTCAGAATAGAGGCCACACGACACTGAGGATCAAAAGCAGAGGTACAATAGACAAAACACAATCAAGATTTGGAATTCCTTTTGAAAGAAGTGAGGTCATCCAGATCCTCGACTTCTTTTTCTTTACATGTCTTTTATTTATTTTTATTCAGAAATTTAGTTGTTGTAAAATAAAAAATGTATCCAAAGTAATAATATGATATGTACATATTTATAAATCAGAATTACCCCCTAGATCCCTCCCTATACTCCCTCCCCTCTTCCCTGAACAGTCTCCTCCCTCCTCCTTTCCAATACATATCTATGAATCTCCTAGGTTATGTGTTACTATGCTTTTGCTGGGTCTAATATATGAGACTGACTACCTTTCACACATGCCTGTGATTAGCTCCAGCCTCCAAAGATAAGTGAAGACATTCGACCCTTGACTCTCTTGGTTAGGCTAACTTCACTCCACATGATTTCCTTTATCTCCATCTATTTACCTTCAAAGGCTGCAATTTCATTGTTTCTAATTAATGAGTAGAACTCTGTGGTATATATACATATAGCACAGATTTGGGATCCATTCATCCAGAGTGGGGTATCTGGGTTGGTTCCATAATTTAGGTATGGTAAATTGAGCTGCTATGAATGTAGTTTTTGCTGTGTTGCTGTAATGTGCTGATTCTAAATCCCCTGGAGAAATACCCAAGAGAGGGATTGCTGGATCATATGATGGGTTCATCTCTAATTTTTTGAGGATTCTCCATACTGCTTTCCAGAGGGTTTGAAACAGTCTGCAGTTCCATCAACAGTGTGCTAGTGTTCCTATCTCTCTGCAACCCCTCTAGCATCTATTATTGTTTGTATTCTTCATTTTTGCCAATCTGACTGGAGTGAGGTAAAATCATAATATGGTTTTGATTTGCATTTCTCTGGTTACTAGTAATTTAGAAAACTTTCTCAAGTATTCATTGACTTGCTCAATGTGCCCTGTTGAGAATTTTCTATGTAGCTCTTTGGTCCATTTATTGATTGGGGTTGATTATTTTTAAATCTATGATGATCCCAGAATTTCTAAATTGCATAGCAATTATAAGTGATATACAGATATATGCATATATTAAAATGGAAATATAAATATAGATGTACATAGATATATAGATATTGGTTGTGGAATACTTTCTGAAGAAAATGCATAGAGACCTATCAGGAATACAGTAGAACTGTATATAGATTCCTGAGATTGTATGTAGATTCCCAAGGGTATCAGGAATTTTATTTGGATTCATTATCTGCTATTCCATTGCATTTTAGAATACGTGCAACATAGATATTAAGCAGAGTGTTGAAAGATAGAAACATCAGAGCAGAAAAAATTCTGGTACACTCTCATGGAAGGAAAAAAATTTCAAATTTCTTTTTTAAAAATGATGTTTTGTAGAATTTGGGAATTGCAAAAAAATTCCAAATATATGCATTAGCTTTTTATATTGTTTACTTCCCTAACTAAAAATAAGGATTTTGACTGGGGACTGCCTCTATGTGCATACTAAAACTGACTTGGATCTTTTAGTAGTCAGCCCCCAAACCAAAGATAGATCCATTTAGAGAGGCAAGACAACTCTTGAATTGAGAAATCCCAATTAATTACTAAATCAAAGAGGAACAAGGGAGAAATCTGAACCAACAAGCAGAGATAAAAGTACTCATGAGAGAGGTTAGTATTGAAAATATTCAATATTTTTATATATGAGAAAAGTATCAGCATAACAATACTGATTTGTGAAAAACAGCAAATTTTAAGTCCTAAAATTTTTATGTTGATGAGATTTGGCACTGGAGAGATAAGTCAGCAAGTAATGATCAACCTTGTATACCAATATCGATCTAATTATAAAATACATGTTAACATGTAAAAAATTTTAATGGCAAAAAAGATGAAGTCTGTGTAACAGCTAAGGTACGGAAGTCATTTAGTAAGGTGAGGTAACATAATTCGTTAGAAATAAAATAACACCTGATACTTCTGCCATTTTATTTTAATTCTGCAATCTTTGAATCTGTACATTAAGGGATTCACATTTCCAAATGATGCAAATCAAAGTGTTTACATAAGTTTACATAATGAAACAATATGTGATGTTCAAAGCACTTTCACTTCATAGCATGTTTTTACAAAACATATTAAATGAATAAAATATAATTAGATTTTTTAATGGAAGGAAAAGAAACAGAATAAATAATACCTGTATTCTTTGAACAAGATAATTAGAAACTTTGCATAAAAACACATATTTACTTTGTTCAGAGTATGAATCTAATTATTCCCACTAAAATGCAAACCAATTCTTCATAGTTTTTTTGGTTTTTTTTTTTTTTTTTTTTGGCTTATCTTTGTTTTTGTATAACGTTACCATACCAGGGATTAAAACCAGGAACTCTTGCATGCTAGGCAAATATTCAACCACCAAGCTGCATCCCAAGACTTTTTGTAATTTTATTTTGAAACATTGTGTTGCTAAGGTCCGCAGATTAGCCTTGACCTTGCCATCTTTCAACTCAGCCTCCTGAGTAGTGGGGGAAATACCTTGTTTTCTAGTATGTTTGGTTATCACAATGTCTTTGCATACACACAGGATCTATTGCCTTCCTATTGCTGCGGACTAGTTTATTCTCATTGTCACACTACCTCTGCCATTTCAGTAGTGCTAAATCTGCTCATGTTTCTTGCAAAGTCATATTCAGTCCTTTATGATAGTAAATCCGTTGTCTCCATGGAGAATATTCTCCATCTCCCCCCTTGTCTTAACAAACATTTAATCCATCTTTTCTCACGATTGTTACTTCTTCAAGGAAGCATACTCTTCAAACTGAACTACATATCGAAGTACAGTACACATTGTATGTTGTCGTAATTTATGTGCTGCTAAACTCTTCTCTACAACATTTTTTAAAAATTTTTAAAGAAAGAGAGAGAGAGTGTGTGTGAGAGAGAATCACTTTTTTTTTAAATTTTTTTTTATTTTTGAGCAACCTTACAAGATTTTAACAAAACAATATAAAATGTGTATAAGATGTGTATATATTCTGGACATTGCAACTATCCCCAGGAGTGCCCCCCCAGTTACCCTCCCTTATCCCTCCCTTCCCCTTCCCATTATAACTCTAAAAATAATATTAGATTGTAAAGCATTACATCTTATCTGAATTTAACTCATGTTTCTAGACCAACTTTCTCATTGTCCAGGGTCTTGTCCCCACCTCCACAGATGAGTGGAGACAATCGACCCTTAGATCTCTGGGTTAAGCTGATTTTACTTATCATGATCTCTTCCATAACCATCCATTTACCCTTGAAGGCTGCAATGTCATTGTTTCTAATTGCTGTGTAATATTCCATGGTATAAATGTACCACAGTTTTTGGATCCATTCTTCCTGTGAGGAACACCAGGGTTGTTTCCATAGCCTAGCAATAGTAAATTGTGCTGCTATGAACATCGATATTGCTGTGTCACTGTAATGTGCTGATTCTAAGTCCCCTGGAAAGATACCCAGTAGTGGAATAGCAGGGTCGTATGGTGGAGTCATCCCTAGTTTTTTAAGGATTCTCCCTACTGCTTTCCAGAGGGTCTGTACCAGTCTGCAGCTCCACCAACAGTGTGTTAGTGTGCCTATTTCTCCACAGTCCCTCCAGCATCTATTGTTGTTTATTTTCTTCATCTTTGCCATTCTGACTGGTGTAAGGTGATATCTTAATGTGGTTTTCATTTGCATTTCTCTAATTACTAAAGATTTAGAGCACGTTCTCATGTATTCATTGGCTTGATCAATATCCTCTGGTGAGAAGTCTCTATTTAG
>PVKS010019384.1:0-38479 GCA_004027875.1 Aplodontia rufa | reverse complement strand
AGAAGAGCTATTTCCCTAAGGTGGTTCTGGTAAACTCTGGTTCCCATTTGTAAAGCTGGCTGGAGCTGCAGTGTGTGGATGTGGAGTTGGAAGTGGGGGAGGAGGAGTAAGTACGGTGTAGGATGCAGCAGCGTATCCTTTGCATACATTTCCTGTGGGGGCACCGTTCTGTTTGAAGATGTCCAGAGGCAAAAAGGAAGATTTGACCTTGCAAAGCCACTTTTGCAAAAAGCCAGTGGTTTTCAGCCATTGCATGACGCTTGCCTACCTCCTGAGCAGTCTGCAGAACTGGATGGACAGAAGCGTTGAGAGAAGGTGGAGATGGATGAGGGTCCCGAGTGGGTGCCACCAGAGCTGTTTGGTGGGACCAGGACAGAGGCTCCCAGGAGGCAGGGGACAGCTAGCAGAGCACGTACTCGTCTCCTTTTATGTTTTGGTAGCAGTAAAATGAAGTCATGGTGCATCTGTAGAGGGAAGGATGAGCTAAGCCTTTCCTGGGGCAGTTTTTTTTCCAAGAGAAACACCAGTGGGGGCCAAATTTCTAATCCTGGCTGTACACTGGGAATTATAACTGGACAGGGATGCCCAGACCACATCCAGGCCAACGAGGTCAGACCAAATGAAGCTCCCCAGGTGATTACAGTGAGCACCCAAGGTGAGCAGCTGAGAAAGCACCCCAGCAGACTGGGCCACTGTGAATGGCATCAGCCATGCCCTAAGCAAGCCCTTTACCCTCCTGTGCTACCTGAGTACTTTAATCCATGTTATCTCCTTTAATCCACATCCTATGAGTAGGGGGGGGCTTGAGTATACTCATTGGACTTTAGGAGTAATTTACCTGAGGTCACCCAGTTGGAAAGTAGTGTCCTGGGTCCGTGTGACTCAATGTAAGCTCCAGCCTTTGGTGTTACTCACCCACATGGGCAAAGGCAGTGGCTTGTGGGGAGGATGGAAATGCCAGGGTTGTACGGGAGTCCAGGGCTTGCTGGTGCTCAGAGCACAGCCTGTCCCTAAGCTGAGCCAGAGGATGGACCAAGCGTTCTGGTTTGGATATGAGGTGTGCCCTAGGAGCTCTGTCTTAATGCAGGAATATTCAGAGGTGAAGCAGTTGTGTTGTGAGGGTTGTAACCTCATCAGTCCATCCTAGTTTGAATGGACTGACTGGGTGGTAACCTTAGGCAGGTGGCTTGCGGCTGGAGGAGGTGGCTCACTGGCAGCATACCCTGGAATGGTACATCTTTTCCCCCTTCCCTCTGTCCTTCCTGGCTGCCATGAGAGGAGCCGTGTTCCTCCACCAAACCCTTCCACCATGATGTTCTGTCTTGTCTTAGACCCAAAGGGGGCTTGTCCAACTGTGGACCAAAACACTGGAACCATGAGCTAAAAGAAACTTTTCTAAAATAAAATAAATTAAAAAATAAAAAAACCTTTTCTTCCTCTTTAGTTGTTCTTGTTGGATATTTTGGTCACAGTGACAAAAAGCTAGCTAATACACAAGATGAGATGAAGTCTCTTGATTAAGATCAGTATCGAGCTGGTGATAATTATTATTATTATTATTTTTAAGAGAGAAGGACAGTGAGAGAGAGAGAGAGAATCAATTTTTATTGAGTTTTTTTCACATGACTTTCATTGCTCTGACACTTAGTTGTGTACGTGGGTGCTGGGGTTTGAACCCTTGTACCTGTACATGCCAGGCAAGCGCCTTAACAGCTGAGCCACCACTCCAGCCCCAGCTAGTGATAATGTAAGAGTTTCTTATTTCTTTCAACTTTATAGTCCTCTCTAAAACACTTTTATACCTAGATGTTTTTATTTTCTTTAAAACTTATTCTGATCTGTCTCAAAAATCCATTTGTCCTTGCCCATTTAGTGTTATTTTAAACTGTAGTAAAATGCCCATAGCATAAGGTTTGCCGTCTTAACCATTTCTAAACGTACAGTTCAGTGGCACTAAGTACATTCACACCGAGGTGCAGCCCTCACCATCACCCGTCTTCAGAACTTTTCTCATCTTGCAAAACCGGAAAAAGTTATATCTATTAAACAGTGCGTTCCCAGGGTCCAGCCCTTGGCAACCAGCACTCTACTTTCTGTCTCTGTGAATTGACTGCTCCAGCTCTCTCCTGTCAAAGGAATCCTATAACATTTGTTCTTTTGTGATGGGCACCTTTTGCTTGGCATTTTTAAAGATTTTTAATATAGGCAAATGATGTATGCTGTTCTGTCTCTCTCTCTTCCTTTCTTTTCAAATCCTGAGGATTGAACCCAGAGGTGCTTTACTACCAAGTCACACCCCAGCCTTTTTTATTTTCTATTTTGAGACAGGGTTTCACAAGTTGCTTAGGGTCTCACTCAATTGCTGAGCTTGGCCTTGGACTTGTAATCCTCCTGCCTCTCTGCTGTTCTCTTTAAACATGCATGGATTTATAGAAAAATGGATTGATCAAGGATGGCTATTTTATTTTATTTATTTTAATATCCACTCTGGAAAAGTAACATGGAAAATTGTAAGTGACCCCAAAAAGTTAAACTTTTTTTTTTCAGGGCTGAGGACCAAACTCATCTTGGGGCCTTGCGCATGCTAGGCAAGCGCTCTGCCACTGAGCTAAATCCCCAGCACCAAAAGGTTGAACTTTAAAGGACTCACAGAGCAAATTGGGTTCTCTGAAATTCCTTTTTTTTTTTTTTTAATTTAAAATAACAGGGCCAGGATGAAGTCGGGGTAGAGTGCTTGCCTAACACATGAAGTTCGGGGATCAATCCCTAGTACTGGAAGAAAAAAAAAATACGAGAATGCTTATCAGAGATGAGTGGGAGGGAGACCCCAGGAAAGGATGCGATCAATTCTTTGATTTAAATCAGGAATGATAGCCAGGGGTGGTTTATACCATTCATAAAATATGCAGCGGCCTCCTGGAGAGAGGGAGGATTCAGGGTGATTTCCTCCCCCTGAACTGAGCCCACCCCACCCTCAGCACTGGCTGTGTGTTCTGACGCTGGGCAGCTCCTACTTCCTCCTGCCCACACCACTGCCAAAGCACAACCAGTCTTGAGCCAAGTCACTGGTCTCAGTGCATCTCCAAAGGGACCCAGCATGTGCCTGGGAGATACTGGGCTTCAGACGGGGAGCCCAGCGCTGTTCTGCCAGAATGCTAAGAAGGCGCTTGTCCAAGGCCGATTGGCAGACGGACATTTGTGTACGGCTCGGTCAGTCATCGGATGATTTTGGCTAGGACTGGAGGGCATGTTTGATTTCAATGTAATCCATTCTTAATGACTGAGCGGAACAACTGAGATCTGTTGAGTGGTCAGCTAAAATGTGTGGGAACACGGGCCTGCAGGAAGTTCAGGTTCAAAGTCCGTGAACTTTCCTTCCCATTGGACACAATGGAATTCTGTTATAATGCTCAGACGAGGGGACAAAATGACACCTGCTGCAGTAGATATCTGTTGTTTGTTGTCTCTTGATCTCTCTGTGCTGGTAAGAAAGCCTCAGTTTCTCTTTGGGAAACTAAAGAAGTAGTGGATTCACTAAAAAACGGTTTGATTTAATTGAATGGTTTTGGTTTGGTTGGACCCACACTTCTCATTACCACAGTGCACCAGGAACGGACAGGGGACCTAAGTTCTTTCTGTGCGCTTTCTCTATCCTGAGGCCCTTTTTGCTGTGCAGTTTGGGAAAGAGGTGCTTTTTCTCCTTTGGGCTGTGAAAGCTGGGAAGATTATAAATGTGGAGCTACCGTGTCTTTTTTTGCTAGTATTTGGGGGAGCATCAGATAATGAAGCTAGTAAAACATAAAATAAATAATAAAAGCTAGGGTAATACTGTTTGAGCCCCTGAATCCTTCAGTACCTGAACGCCACGCACTCTTGAACTTCCAAGATTTGTGATCCAAGAAATAATGCCAACCTTTCATTTTGTGTGTGTGTCTTAAACTGTTTGGTTTAGATTTTTGTGGCTTGCAACTTCCTGTGCCCCCATCCAAAACAATTATATCACGAAGTTCTGTATGATAGAGGGAAGCTCTGTATTGCAAACCTGTGATGTTACTGGGCAGGTAGCAGTGATAAACCTTGGTTGTCACAGTGAGATCACAGAGTGCTAGACAAGGAGTTGAGGTTCATAGGACCTAGAATGATTTTGCCCTCCTGGCTGGGTAACGTGGGAAAATCTCTTAACCTTTCTAAGTCCCAGCTCTGAACATCTGTAAAATAAGGGAAGTGAATCAGATAGTCTCTGAAGTCACTTTCAGCTCTGTGTGACCAACAGTTTGACTTAGTGTGTATTTTTTTTTTTAAAGAGAGAGGGACAGAGAGACAGAGAAAGAGAGACAACTTTAGATTTTCACATGGCCTTCATTGCTCCAACACTTAAGTTGTGTACGTGGTGCTGGGGTTTGAACCCGGCTCCTCATGCTTGCCAGGCAAGTGCCGAAACCGACGAGCCACCGCTCCAGCCCCAGTGTGTATGTTTTAAATGGGATGTGGGAAGAGGTATATATAAAATGAAAGAGGAAAAAAATTAAACATATTCCTCCAAACTCCAGCTGTCTCTCTTGTTGTAAGATGCAAAATCATTTTTACATAGTGTTTAAATTGCAGTACAATGTGTGTAACACAAAAGTGCTCACATCATGAACATACAGTCTGTGGCTTTTCCACAAACTGACGTCACTCACGTAATAAGCATACATACCAGGACATAGGCCTCTCCAGCACCCCGGGAGCCCTCTCTCCCATCCCATTCTTGTCTCAAAGACATGTGTAATCTTTTTTTTTTCTTTTTTTGATACTGGGAATTGAACCGAAGGGTGCTTTCACCACAGAGTCACATCCCCAACCCTTTTTATTTTTTATTTTGAGACAGGATCTTACCAAGGTGCTGAGCCTGGCCTTGAACTTGCGATCCTCCTGCATCAGCCTCCCATGCCACTGGGACTACAGGTGTGCGCTACCATGCCGGGCTAAAGACATCCACAATCTTGACTTTTCTGCCACATATTGATTTTGCTTGTTTTTGAATGATTTTCTAACAGCATAGAGGAGTTATTTTGTTTTTGGGTTTTTTTGGTGGTGGTGTTGGGGGAATCTGAGTCCTTTCACTTCTCCTTATCATGTTTGTGAAATTTGCTCATCTTGTTGCCACCAGACATTGAATGAGTTTGCCACCAATTACTTTGACTGCTCTTGGTGGATATTTGGGTAGATTCACGCCGTTATGAATAGCGCTACTTTGGACATTCTTGCACGTACTTTTGGTGCACAGAATCTCCCATCTGTGTTGATTGATGCACACTTAGCAGTAGGATTGCTGGGTTAGGGAAGGAATACCATACGTCCAGCTGTGGAAATTCCACCCAACGTTTCTCCACTCCTGCCAGCAGCCTGGGCTCTGTTGTTCCTTGTCCGAAGGCGAGATGGGGTCTTTTTAATTTTGGTCATTGGATGAGTGTGTGATGGTCTCTCACATTTTGAGTGTGTGCATGTTTTATCTTTACCTTTTTAATTAAGTTTTTCAGCATTTTATTATGAAAAAAAATTGAAAACTACAGGAAGTGTCAAGTTTTATAGTGCATTTATATGCCTACCATCTAGACCCTCATTAAACATTTTATTATTCTACTTTTATCACATATCTATCCCTCTACCTATTCCTCTTATTATTATCTTTTTTTAAAAGTATTTCAAAATAAGTTGAGAGTAGCAGCATCCTTCACCCCAGACACTTCCGCATACAGAGCATGAACTAGGGTACAGTGTGTAATACTTGTTTTTCCTTTGATGTGTAGGTTCAGTATCTATTACCTGAACTGCATGGGACCAAAAGTATTCCTGGATTTCACATTTTTGGGGTTTTGGAATATTTGAAAATACATAAAGTCATATCTTGAGGGTGGGACCCAAGTCTAAACGTAAAATTTATTATGCTCCGTATACATTACCTGAAGGTAATTTTAGACAATATTATTTAAATTTGTTTTTTTGTTTTTTTTTTTTGCGAGGCTAGAGATTGAACCCAGAGCCTTGCATATGCTGGGCAAGCACCCTGCCACTGAGCTTCATCCCCAGCTCTATTTATTTTTATTTTGAGCTGAGGTTTTGCTGAGTTATCCAGGCTGGTCTGGAAGTTGCAATCTTCTTGCCTCAGCCTCCTACGTAGTGAATAATATTTTAAATAATTTTGTGTATGACACAGAATCACATGGTGTGGAATTTTTCATTTGCGGTATTGAAAAGTTTCAGATTTTGGAGCATTTTGGATTTTGGACTTTCAGATTAGAAATGCTCCACCTGTGTAATTTATGTGCAGCCCAGTGCGTAGCTTAAGGGTCCTTTGCTGAGTTTTGTTTGTGTGTGTGTGTGTGTGTGTGTGTGTGTGTGTGTGTTTTAAGAGAGAAGGACAGTGAGAGAGAGGGAGAGACAGAGAGAATCAATTTTTATTGAGTTCTTCACATGGCTTTCGTTGCTCTGACACTTAGTTGTGTGCGTGGGTGCTGGGGTTTGAACCCGTGTACTTGTGCATGCCGGGCAAGCGCCGTAACTGCCGAGCCACAGCTCCAGCCCCGTTTGCTGAGTTTTGACAAACGTACTAAGCAGCCTGAACCATGTCAAGACATGGAGCTTGCCCGTCACCCCAGGAAGTTCCCACAAGCTGCTCAGTCGTGCCCAGTGCCCACCCGCACCGCAGCAGAAGCAACCCCTGCTCTGATTGATTTTCTTTTTCCACTTTTTTCTTTATGACTTCTGATGACTCATGATCCTGGGCACCTTTAAATACACCGGACCATTAGGGTTTCCTCTCTTGTGTGTGGAAAGGTGGCTTTTAAAATTGAGGGGCAGGATGTGAGGGGATGAGTCCAGTTGACTGGCAGGAGGACCAAGGGTCCACACCTGCGGCAAAACTTGCTTCAAAGTGAATTACAGCAAGTGAATTTCACACCACCAGCATTTACCAATGTCAGGAGCAAGGAAATGTTGATTAGCTGAAACATACCCCCAAGGGGCTGGAGCGGTGTCCCCACGGTTACAGCGCTTGCCCAGGATGCCCAGGTACGCCTGTTCAAACCCCAGCACCACGTACACAACTAAGTGTCAGAGCAACGAAAGCCACGTGAAAAACTCAATAAAAATTGTTTCTCTCTCTCTCTCTCTCTCTGTCTCTCTCTCTGTCCTTTTCTCTTTAAAAAAATAAAATAAAATGCAGCCCCGATCGGACAGAGCGGCGAACTCTGAGCTGCTGCAGAGTTGATCTTCTAATCACTTCTGGTTATTTGACTTCTTTCCCAGTGAGTGGCAGCTGCTGGAGAACTCAGTCATTCCCAGAGCTCTTCAGAGACTTGACCATCAGCCCCCAGAGGACGCACGTGTGGCCCTGAGTCCCCCACGATGCCATCAGACTGCCTTCAGAGGGAAAGGCAGGGAGTTGGAGTGAAGAAGAATATTTTGGGGGGCAGTAGACAGAAGTGGATCTTTGAAGAAATCACTTCCCTGGTCAGCTGCAGGGTTGGCGGGTCTCTCTTCAGAGCTTTGAGCCAGCTCCATCCCTTTGGAAGCTGAGGACTTGGGGTTTGCTGCAGGTTTATAAGCAGGCTTTTCCTCCTCCTCTCAGGGGCCCTGTCTGTTTGGTTCTGTGACTGGGCAGAGGTGGCTGTTACCAGGAATGGGCTACGGTTGGGGGAGAAGCAGGATAACCTGTATCCTAAGTTAGTTTTTATTTCTCCTGATTTAGCTAGCTAGCTTGAGCTCTCTCCTCTCTCCTCTCCTCCTCTCCTCCTTTCTCCCTCCTCTCCCCCTTTCTCCTCTCTCCTCCTCTCCCCTCTCTCCTCCTCTCCCCTCCTCTCTCTTCCTCTCCCCTATCTCCTATTCTCTCCTCCTCTCTCCTCTTCTCTCCTCCTCTCTCTTCCTCTCTCTTCCTCTCTCTTCCTCTCCCCTCCTCTCCCCGTCTCCTCCTCTCTCCCCTCCCTTCCCCTCTCCCCTCTCTCTTGGAATTGAAGCCAGACACACTCTCTGAACTACATCCCCAAACCCTTTTTTTTTTTTGGAGAAAGGGTCTTGCTGAGTTGCCTAGGTTGGCCTGGAACTCACAACTTTTCGTGCCTGAGACTCTTATATAGATGGGATTATAGGTGTGCACCCCTGAGCCCAGTAAAAATATCCAACTTTTAATTTTTTTTGTACCAGGGAGGGATTGAATGAAGCGGGTGCTTAACCACTGAGTCACATCCCCAGCCCCTTTTTATTTTTTATTTTGTGACATGGTCTCACTGAATTACTCTGTGCCTTCCTAAGTTACTGAGGCTGGCTTTGAACTTGCGATCCTCCTGCCTCAGCCTCCCGAGCTACTGGGATTACAGCGTGTACCACTGTGCCCATTTCCATTTCCCTCCAAAGGAAACCCACTTCCTGTTAGCTCACCCACTCCCCATTCACCCTTCCCCTCTGACTCTGTGGATATGCCTGTTCTAGGAATTTCATGTAAATGGAATAATACTACATGTAGCCTTCTGTGTTTGGATTCTTGCATTTAGCATAGTTCTGTGAAGGTTCATCCATGTTGTAAGGTGGATAAGTACCTAATTTCTTTTTCTGGCTACATAATATTCCATTGTATCAATATACCACATTTCATTTGTCCATCAGTTGGTGGATATTGGGTTGTTTATGCTTCTATGATAATAACGCTTCTATAAACATTTGTGTTCAGATTTTTATGCAGATAAGTGCTTTCAGTTCTTTTAGGTATGTAGCCTAGGAGTAGAATTGCTGGGTTAGATGGTAACTCTGTGTGTTTAATGTTTTGAGGAACTGCCAAATTGTTCCTGCTTCTTCAACCACTAATCCTTAAATGAAATTTATGGATAGTTGCAAAAATTTAACTTGGTTTTTATGTTCTTTGGTCACAATCTCCTAAAATCTTATGAGATGGGATATGTTTTATCCTTGACAATAGATCTTCTAATTAACATCTCACATGCCATGGGCATGCTGCAACCTTCTGGAAAAAGAAGGCTTATTGGTTCAAATGGGCCAGAGTTCTTATTATGATTTGGATCTTTTCTTTCTTTCTTTCGTTTTGTTTATATCAGGGCTTGAACCGACTGAACTGATTTTCAGGAGCTGTATTTAACCACTGATCCCCATCAGCCCATGTTTTAATTTTGTGGCATGGTATCACTAAGTTGTTTAGGGCCTTGCTAAGTTGCTGAGGCTGGGTTTGAACTTGTGATCTTCCTATCTCAGCCTCCTGAGCAACTGGGATTACAGGTGTGCACCACCACCCAGCTTATGATTTGGATCTTAAATGTCCCCTAAAGGCCCTGTGTTCCTGACAGATGTTCTGCCTCAACACCACAGTGGAGCCATCTAAACCGCAGATTAAAACCTGTGAAGCCGTGAGCCAAAATAAACCTTTCCTTCGTTTAAATTGATTATCTCAGGTGTTTTGTCACAGCAACAAAAAGCTGACCAACAGTTTCCCATCTTCTTTCATCTTCCAGTATACCTGAAGGATGTAATAGGATTCCTTACTAGCAGTAACCAGTTTTCTAAGGAATGCAGGTGAGGTATCTAGGTCAACCACAACCAACAAAGCATCTTCTTACCCCATAAAAATAACCCTGCACCCCAAAACACAACCAAGAAATTGAAAAATGCAAAAATCAGGTGATGTCGACTCCTTTCCCAAGCTCCTCATTAAGAAATATCTGTAACAGACATTAACTTTGCATGTGCTTTACGTTTTATCCAGTGGTCTTTCCTGAGCTATGTGACAGCCCGCATAGCAGCCCTAGAGACCTGGGTGAGCAGTGATATCCCCCATCTCAATTTTTCCAGACGTTGGAGACTCAGAATTTGTGATTTGCTTCCAGGTTCGGAAGTGGTGGATAGTAGAGGAGCAGCTTAGCATTTACACTTTTGACTTGGAGATCTGTACTCATTTTTGTGGGGTGGGGGACGTGGGGGTTTCACGAAGTTGCCCACGCTGATCTCAAGCTCTTGACTCGAGCCTTCTTCCTGCCTCAGCCTCCTGAGTCGCTGCACCTACCAGCATCGGCCACTACACCCAGCTGAAGTCCTTTGATTACAAACTATTTTCAGTGTCTGTGGTCATTTTAAAATCTAGATAAAAGTTATTCTGTTTTCTATTAAGAATCACATTAGTAGGAGAGACTGAGCTTGGCTTTGGGAACCTTCAATAAACATCAAGCTTGGATCTTGGACGTGAAAGGAGTGGCTTCAAGCCCCTGCCCAACGCTTAATGTGTACAGACTCAGCTACCCAGTATATTTTCACAAGTTCCTTTGCTATGTTTATGCCTGTGAGGTTTCTTAGCCTCCCCCCCTGGATGATATAAAAGTCTTTCTTTGGAGCTGTAGGAGGAAATACTGGGATGTTCCCATTCCCTTAAATAGCAGACTATTTAATGGGACCAAAGACCATTTGCAGAAACTTCGGGGATGTTTCCTTTTTGTCTGAGTGTTTTAGAAATCAGCTTCACTGAGGTTGTCTGAGGGCTTCTGCAAGTTTTGTTGAGGCAGTTGTGTATTTATGCTTCGCTGTGATGTGATTAAACACGTGGACACGTGTGAGCCACCTCCGCCTCCTCCCTAACCCCACTGCTGTGGCTTTGCCTGGGAGTATGTCAGCACCTGTCTGTTTACGCATGAACCATACACCAAGCACACGGTACAACTTGTGCAAATGGGACCAACAAAGTATTTCATAATGTTTGAAACCTCGCTGGGCTGGTACGGGTATTTTGTAGTTAACACATTAAAAAAGAGCCGGGTAGCTGAGCTGAAGACTTTGGCTTCCTTCTTCTTACCATAAATCTTGACTTAATAGGTGAGCCTCAATTCAGTAGGCCCAGAGGAGCACAGATTCTGAAACAGAAGGTCCTAAATGAAGGAATTTTTATTGGTTAGCTGCACAAAAACAGAGCACTTTCAGCTGTTAACCCTTGGAGACGTCTTAGCCCGTCTCATACTAAGGTGGTCGGTTTCCAGGATGGTCCTTCAAAGCTGAGGGAACGTGAGGCTGCTGGAGAGAGCGTTGGCGTGCAGTTTGCTGGGTCTCACCTGCACAGTATCTGATTCAATGGGTCTAGAATTGGGCCCGAGATTCTTTATTTCCAGCAACTTCCCAGGGGATGCTGGTTGGTGGTCTACACTTCAGAGTGGCAAGGTTCAAGAGAATTCGTTCCCTAACCCTTGAGCGGATTTTTGACTTTTAGAAAGATGTGAAGCGTCAGGAGCAGGAGCACAGGCCTGTAATTCCAGTTGACTCAGGAGTCTAAGGCAGGAGGTTTGCAAATTTGAGGTAAGCCTCAGCAACTTAGCGAGGCCCTGTCTGAAAATAAAAAAAAATAAAAAGGGCTGGGATCATAGCTCAGTGATAAAGCACCTCTGGGTTTAATTTCCAATACTAAAACATATATGAAAAATCAGTACTTCAATCATCCTTTGAAAGATATGACCAGGACCTGCTTCTTGGGACTCCCTTTGGGGCATCTTTTCAGGGATTGCTTCTGGGAGATGGATTTGGTGGGTATGCTAGACTAAAAAGGGCAAAAACGTTTTACTTCTTGTCCATACTTTCATTTTGGTATGGTGGATTGAACCCATAGCCTATGCATGCTGAATCTGCGCTGTACCACTGAGCCACACCTCCAACCTGTCATACTCTCAGTGCAATCCTCGTTTTGATCACAGCCGTCCTGCGTTCTGGATTCATCCACCTCAGTTTTTCGGAGGTTTCGGGTTCCTCCATAGGCAATTTTAACAAGTGGGTCTCCTGAGTTTGGAAGGGTACCAGGTGCTTCCTTTATACTCCTTATGTGTGTGCAGATGCTGTTTCTGAATTTATCCTTTAAATGCTGGGCCATTTTCCTGAGGTCCATCAGTGCAGGCACTGATCTGTGACAAGGGCCTCCTGGCTCAGAGGGTCAGGGGGTCTCACATTCGGAACTGCTCCCTGGAAGATCCTGGCTTGGGGACTGTCCAGGGTAAGTTCTCATTGTTGAGGTGATCGTTCTTGCTCCCACAGAAATAAAATAATAGGCCTTTCTACTTCACTGAGCTCCAGGGTTAACCCTTTGGGAGCCAGAAGGCATCTGTGACTCTGGGGGTTTTAGAAGTCACTATGGCACTAGCTGCTGCCACTCCCGGAAGGGTATTGACTTCTTGATTGCCCATCCTGACCACTAAAACCCAGTGCCTGCTCCTGGCCTGGACACATGAAGTGTTCGGTAGTGGGCATGGTGGTATTCCTGGCAGGAGCGTGAATCTGATAGTGTCCCTTGTCCCCATGCCATGGTAGGTGTGTAGGCTGGCCTACTGTACTAGATAGAGCTCAGGACTCGCTCCCCGGTGCTGTTTCTCCTCAGTGCCTTATAGGATCCATTCATCTGAGGTTTATCCAAACCTCCGCTGGCTCCTCAATTGAACACACTTTTCCAATGATGAGGTCTTCATTTATTTATTTTTTATCAGTGAATTATAGTTTTACACGATATTGGGATTAGCTGTCAGATATTCCCAAATGCATACAATTTAGCAATACAATTTGTTCAGTATCCACCCCCCACCCCACCCTCCCACATCCCTCTTCCTCCCTTCTCCTGTCCCCTGATCCCTTTGCCTTTCTTCTGGGTCCTTTATTGTCCCTAAAAAACCTAAATACAGTGACATAATTCTTACACCTATGAAGAACTTTTTTTATATACATGGCTATAGTATATTCAGTGACATTTATAACTGCTTGGAATGTACCTTGCTTTATCTCAGTCCCAACATTTTGGGGGAGGTCTTCTTGTCTTAAAATGCTGCTCAAACTTCCCCTGTCCCGTTTTAACTTAGACTAAGTCAGGCATGACTCGCTCCAGAAGAACCTGGGAGCTCTCTTGTTCTTTTCTTGCGCCTTGGCAATGCAGCAATGCATCGTTGATAAACGGAGATGGTTTGCTCTCTTTCCTTTTGGTGTGCACTGTGTTTACCTGGGGTGTCCCTGAGGCTCTGTTTACTAGTACCTGCCCTAGGGCTCTGGCAGTCAGCCCCAGACACCACGGCCTTTGCAGGCTTGATCTGAGCCAGGCTCTCCGCCAGTGCAGGACTGCGGACTTTCTGTTGGTCTCTGCCTGGGGCTACCAACCCTTCTCATGCCATCTTGATGGAAAGGTCCAGCCAAGTTAAGAATTCCCTTTTTGGAATTGGCTGTGTACTTTCAGAAAATAACTCAGGGTCTTTGGAACTATAAGTGGTTTCTATCATGTGTTTTTCCTCTTTCCACTTCCAATCACCCTGCTCGTCTGTGATTATGGATTTGGTTTCTAGAAGACTTTGTTCAGAGGCAGGCAGAAGTGGTGGATGTGGCCAGTTGTGTGTCTGCCACACAATTCTCACTGAGCTACAGTTAGAAGATTGAGCATGCCTGATCGAAAAACCTGAAATCCAGCAGGTGTGGTGGTGTATGCCTAGCAGCCCAGCAACTTGAGAGGCTGAGGCAGGAGGATCTCAAGTTCAATGCCGCCTCGGCAACTTAGCAAGGCCCTACGCAATTTAGTGAGAGCCTGTCTCAAAATAAAAAATAAAAAGGGCTGAGGATATTGCTAAGTGGTTAGGCACCCCTAAGCTTAACCCCCAGTACCAAAAAGAAACACCCCCCCAAAAAAAGAACCCTAAAGATCAAACTGTTCCAGAATCCAAAATGAGCATTGATATGGTGCTGAAAGTGGAAAATTCCACACCTAAAGTTTTGTGCATGAAATTGTTTAAAATATTGTATAAAATTACCTTTGGGCTGTATGTATATAATAAGGTGTATATGAAACATAAATGAGTTTCACATTTGGACTTGGGTGCCATCCCCAAGATATCCCTTTTTTTCAATAACTGGAAAAATATGAAATCTATAATATTTCTGGTCCCCAGAACTGTGGATGAAGGTGGCTCGTCCTGTAGTAATTTGCCAGATCTTGTCATCCCAGGATACTGGGGATCCGCAGAAACTGACCACTCGCTTGGGACTGATCTCACAGCTCTGCACAGAAGCCGAGGTCCCCAGAGGGCACCTGGATTGTGCTTTGAGCAAAATAATTTCCCTTCACTTCAGGATGGTTCTGGTCTGACACTGCCCCTAGGATGCGTGTTCTTCAGGGGACCCGTGGGTGAGCACTCTGGCAGCCGTGGTCAGAGCACACTCCTGGTTCTGTATTAGGAGTGGTGAGAGGTGTGGACTGGCTCCGCTACAGAGTGCTCAGCTTTGGACAGCTGCCTCCCCTGTCCCCTAGAGTCCTTGGGGCCTTGAGTCTCCTGTGATCACTTCTCACCAGAGCCCCACTCTGAGCATCTAGTCCCCTCTTCCACACTGCTAGAGCGTGGAACCCACTGCCTGGCAGGGCCCTACGCTTCTCAGTCCTTCCTGCCAACAGGAAGCTCTGGGCCAGGTGGGGACATGGGTGGGGACAGGCCTATCGAAGGCCCCTGTTTGTGCTTTTTCTTCCACATTCACCAGCTTAGCACTAGGACACTCTCCTGCCTGATAAGACATGCTCCGTGAGCTTACTAGGGTTTCCAGAATGGAGCACCAGGGACTGAGATACAATGACGGAATTTATTTTCTGATTTCAAGATGGCGGAGTTTCTTCTGAGGACTCTCTCCTTGGCCTTCTGTGGGTCTTCACATGGTCTTCCCTCTATGTGTAGCTGCATCCTAACTTCTTATAAGGACATAGGTCCTATTGGATTAGGGCCCACCCTTGTGACCTAACCACCTGCCTTTCTCCCCCCCCCCCCCAAAAGAGAAGGACAGCAAGAAAGAGGAGAGAGAGAAAATCAATTTTTTATTGAGTTTTTCACATGGCTTTCGTTGCTCCAACACTTAGTTGTGTACGTGGTGCTGGGGTTTGAACCCGTGTACCTGCGCATCCGGGCAAGCACCGTAATCACTGAGCCACCGCTCCAGCCCCGACCACCTGTCTTTGTAAAGACCCTCTCTCTACTGTAGTCACATTCTCAGGTACTGGGGGTTTTGCATTTCAGCGTAGATGTTGTGGAGGAGGGTAGGGAAGTAGATGCAGTTCAGCTCATAGCACACATCTGTTATTCATGTCTGAACCCCCAAAGTTCAGCATGCCCCCCCACATAATGCTGCACAACTTGATTAAATTTGCATGGAATAAAAAAAATTTATGTAAGTCTGAAATATATTAGGCACATCCAAGAATCTTCTTCTAAGAATTATGATTGGTTTTAGTGTTCTCATTTTGTTTCCTATTTTTAAGCCTTTAAAAATATGTTACTTATGATACAGTCTGTTTTATTGACTTAATTTTGTGTGTATGTTTCCTCAGATAATTTGAAAGGTTTACAGTCCGCTTTTGCTTCTGGTAGTTATCTTCGTAACTACTATATAACTTTGTAATATTCTCTGTTCTCTCTTCCTAGCACCTACTGATTCACCACTAGGAGTGGTGGCAAAATTATTCTGAAGAGTATTAATCTTAACAAAAACAACTAACATTATACCTTATTTTAAAAAGAATTTTAAAAATTTTAATGCTCTCTATAACCACCTATTGTAATATGTCTCTTGTACACATTTTATTTTTATTGTTTCTTCATTTTTTGCAGTACTGGGAATTGGACCCAGAGGTGCTTTATCACTGAGTTAGTTACATCCCCAGCCCCTTTTGTTTGATTTTGAGACAGGATCTTACTAAGTTGCTGAGGCTGGTCTTGAACTTGTGATCCTCCAGCCTCAGCCTTCCAAGTAGATGGGATTATAGGTGTGTGCCACCATGTGTGGCCATTATACACATTTTTTTCTACTTTTTAAAAAAATATTGAGTTGTGTTGTTGTAGAATCATAAATGTATATGTAGGGGGCTGGAGCAGTGGCTCGGAGATTACTGTGCTTGCCTGGCATGCACGAGCACGCAAGTTCAAACCCCAGCACCACGTACGCAGTGAAGTGTCCAAGGAATTAAAGTCACATGATAGATTAAATAAAAATTGCTTCTCTCTTTCTCTCACTGTCCGCTCTTTCTTTAAAATAAATAAATAAATGCATATGTAGTAACAATATCCCTGACGCTAATCCAGAATCACCCCCACATTACCTACTTCATTAAGTAATATTCTATGGCATTACGTTGCTATAGAGTTAAAATAATCTGCACACACAAGAATTTTATTATACACATGTAAATGAGAGTAGTCCAAGGACCTCTTGGCTTAGGATCTAGGAGACCTGAAATTTGACCTGGAACCTGTGTGGTTGTTGAGTTCTGTCCTGACTATATCTAGTTGATTCAGCATATTCTAGGCAGCTACCTCTATTGCCTCCTTTCCCTCCTTTTTATTTCTTTGGAAATGGGTTCTTTGGAGGTGGGTAATTCAGAAATCCAGGTAGGAGGCACTTGGGTCTGCCCTGGGAATTTGGAGGTCTGGCCAGGGCTTCCTGGGGTACACATTCAAACGGTGGCGCTAATGTCCCCTTGGTAATGGCCTGCGAGCAGCCTGCAGGACAGTCCAGAAGGTGAGAGTGCCAGCACCCAGGAGCTGCTTCTCTGGGTCTCCAGAAGCACATGCAGAGGGTCCACTTTGCAGGGAGAGTCTTTATAGGGAATTGGTTTCATGTCATTGTAGAGCTGGGCAAGCAGTCTGTGTGTGCCCAGCATCTAGGGGTGCTGACGGAGACTCCCCTGACCCCGGTGCGTGCACCCTGCTTGGGGAGTCATGGGGCAGTGACCGGTACAGCCTGTCATCCTGAGCACTCACGTTGGCATGGCTGTGCGTCCGGAAGAGACTCAGTCATTCTTTTTTATTTTAACTTGGGAGCCCAGAGGGGCAGAGAGGTAGACTTGAGGTGCTGCTGCTGTCCACCACCCCAGCCTTCAACAGGAATCCCACCTGCAGCATCTCTAGTGGTTCTCCCACTCCATGACTGCCTGTCCTCTAGAGGACCTCCGGTAAGGAGCACCTTAGTGCCTGTGTGAGGCAGGGTTCAGCCACAGAAGCGGAATGACAGAGAGAAACGCGTAGGCACAGAGATGAACATGGACATGTGCACAGACACATGGACTCGTATATGCAGGCAGATGCACAACAGACACATTCAGGTACAGACATGCCCACAGACGTAGGTACGTAGACGTACACACATGGACACGGACACACATGTACATAGGCACCCTTGTTTACATAGATGCAGGCATAGAGATGCATGTGCATGGAGACATGAACATGTGTACGCAGACATGCGTGTAGACAGTCATCCTTCAGACAAAGACACAGGGACAGTGGGCACATGCAGGTATAGACGCAGGTGTGCACATGCACGTACACGTGCAGACATAGACACATACACTTAAATATATGTGCACCCATGGACACACCAGACACAGCACACGTAGGCATGCTCATACATGGACACATACTTTTATTAAAAAGAGTCTTTATAGGGCTTGGTTTTACACCACGTGTGGTTGGCTAAGCAGCTGTTACCTCCACATCCGAATCTTTTCTGGTTTTGGTACTAGGGATTAAACCCAGAGGTACTTTACCTCTAAGCGACATTTTTGTCCTTTTCATTCTGTATTTTAGGCAGGGTCTCATTAAATTGCTGATGCTGGCCTTCAACTTGTGATTCTCCTGCCTCAGCCTCCCCAGCTGCTGGGATTATTTTGAAGCTACAAAATCACAGCTATTTCCCTTCCACCCACAAGATCTCCCAAGATCTTCCACTGGCCTATCCTTACCAGCGCATAAAAAACACAGAATTCTGGGAACTGGCCAGATGGACTCATTAGAAAGTCATCACCCATCCTGAACGTTGTTAGAGCGAGGGAGAGAACGTCAGGCTCAGGGGTCAGAACCTTCGGAATTTCCTCGCTGTGTTGCTTTTAGGAAATATTTTGATCTGTACCTCTTCCATGAAAGGAGAATAATACTACTAATAACCCTATGGCAGAGAGGTATTAATTAGGAGGATTAAATGGAATTAATACCAAGTATCTGCTTTGCTTCTGGTGCCAGTGTGAGACAGCTCAGAGCTCTCAGAGTTCTTGATATGAACCAGGAACATAATGTGAAATTAAGTTTGACTCTGTTCACGGACACATAGGGCTGTGTGTTCCTTCCATTAAGTGTATTCCTAGGATGTTGATATTTCTTCTTGTTATTGTGAGTGAAATTTAATTATGTTTTTAAATTGGTTATTGATGATGTATGGTTCCAGAAGGATGCTAATGAATAGTCTTCCTGTCTGTAATGGGAATTCCTCTGGAATTTCCTCACCGCTCCAATACTGGCTGTTGGTTTTAGATTAGCATTTATATTTTCTACTTAGCATTTTAATACCCTTTTTATGTCTGTTTTTTTGGTGCCTTCATGGAGCTTTTAAGATCAGGTTGGTCTTAATACCAAAGAGAGGGTTTTTTTTTTTGTTTGTTTAAGCTACAAATAGATGTGGAATTTTATCAGATGATGCCTGTCAGCATCTCTCAAGTTGATTATATATTTTTTATTTTTGATATATTAATATGGATAACAGTATTAGTAGATTTTCTAGTAGGACAGAATGTTGAAATCAGCTCAGTGGAAAGAACATAGGGCAGAGGGTCTGGAAGCTTGGATTCTAGGTGGTGTTTGGTTCTCCTGTGTACACTTGACCTTGCACAAGCCAGCGGGCTGTGTTGATCCTTTTTTTGTTTGAAAGACAGAATCAACTTTATTTAGTTTTTTCATGTGGCCTTTGTTGCTCAGATACTTCGTTGTGTGCATGGTGCTGGGGTTTGAGCCCGCGTACTCACACATGCCAGGCAAATGCTGTCACTGCTAAGCCACCGCTCCAGCCCCTTCCCCCACATTTTTTTAATTTATTTTTTTTAGTTCATTATAGTTTTACATAATGTTGGGATTAGTTGTTTCATATTTCTAAATGCACACAACTCAGTAGTACAATTTGTTCAATATCCTCTCCCTATACCCTTCTACTTCCCTCCTCCCGTCCCCAGATCCCTTGCCTTTCTTCTGGGTCCTATATTGTTCCTAAAAAACCAAAAATGCAATGACAATTCTTATACCTATGAAGAATATTTTTATATGTACGGCTGTAGTATGTACAGTGACATTTATGACTGCTTGGAATGTACCTTGCTTTGTGCATTGTTCCTTTTAACAAACATCCCACCTTCAAGTTTCCTTACCTGTGAAATGGGAAACGTCACATTTGCCCTCCGTTCCTTACTAATGAGATAGGACAGAGACGAGTCAGTAGTATTCTTTTACATTTATTCAGTGCTTTTACATGTGTAAAAGAACCATTAAAAAGGTATAAAACAAGACAAGATCAGGATCTCAATTATTGTACCTCGGTCAACCAAGAATTTGTTTTTCCATTCATTCATTCATTCATTCATTCAACAAATGTTTATGGAGGCTCTGTAATGTCTAGGAATTGTCCCAAACACTGGGGGAGAACAGTTGTAGACAAATTCCTAGCACAGTGGAGCTTCCATCTGTGTGTCCGCTGAGTGATGGACCCTCCTAAGACAGCTGAAGGGTGGTGGTGGGGTGGAGAGGGAGACAGTTTGTATGAGAGGCTTACTTTAAATGGGGTGGTCAGGAAAGATCTCTCTGAGGGCGGATTTAAGCAGAGAACTGAATGAAGAGAGGGAAATCTGGGGGAAGAATGCTCCAGGCAGTGGAACAACAAGTGCCAAGGTCCTGGGGCAGGATGCCTACCTAACTTGAGCTAGGTGTGCAGGCGGGAGAGAGATGGGATCCGAGGTCTGAGACTCTGAGGCAGGTCTAATGCTGCAGGACCCAGTGGGCCATCCCAGGGACTGTTTTTTTCTAAGCATGGAAGAAAGTCGTTGGAGGGTTGTGGGCTGTGGCTGCCACGTGGAGAAGGGAATGGATTAGAGCTGGTTGAGGCAGGCCGACGGGAGGGCATGGCGGCTCTGGCTGGGCTGACAGCCATGGAGGTGGTGAGAATGGATTTGGGGACCATGTTGCAGGAGGTGCTGACAGGGTTTGCTGATGAATTGGAAGTCTCATCTCCGGGACAGCGATTTGACTTTTCCTGCGGAGAGGAAATGTGTCGGCCTCCCTGCCTCCTACAGTCCAGGGAAACGTGGCCTGCATTCTCCACAGCCCTGCTGCGCTGAGTCAGGAGAAAGCCCAAGGACCCCCAGAGCCGCTCCAAACCTCCAGCTGGACTGAGCGATGAAAATAACTGAAGGGTTTGGAGGGCCCCAGCAGAACTCCAGCCCCCAGGCTGGGACCTGAAGTGCACGCCATGGTTTGAGGTGCTTCAGGGAAGCTCGCTGCCCACAGGCCCAGCCTCCCCCAGGCCATGGGAGATTCCTTCAGAAAGGCAGAGGACTGAGTTGACCTCAAGTTGGCGTTAGTCATGGGACACTTGGCCGTGAGTGACATCGTGGCGGATTAATGAAAGACAGAGACAACATGTGGGGGGCATTTGCTTTTCTTCAAAGCATCTAGTCCTCTTCAGACAGCCTGAACCCTCCCCTGAGTTGCAGAGGGGCCCCGTTCCTCATTTATGCTGGAGCTTTAAACCCTCCCCCATCTCTGAAACGGGAAGCAGTCTCATCTCTTCTGATAACAGCCTCCAGTCTTTCCCCATGGCTTTCTGCTGACTTGAGTTCCCTCCTTTGAGCTGCTGCTGGAAATTTCTTTCCCAGTGTTTAGGCCTCCAGGCTGAGCATTGGAAATAGCCCTTGGTTGGTCAGCACCCCAGCCTGACCCCCCAATTCTGAGGGTGTCTTGTGCACTCATTGGGCCTGAAGCCCAGAAGCAGTCCCTGAGCTGGGGATGGGTAGGAAAGAAGAAGAAGGCATTACACCTGCCTGGTGTCCTGTTCCCACCTGTGGGGATGGGAAGCACACAGTAGGACCAGGATTAAAAGGAGAGGTTGGAAACTTAAGAAAGACCAGCAGGTGTGGTGGGGTATTCTGTCCTCTGCTGCCTTTGTTAGTCAGGAGAAAGCTCTCTGGCTGGCTTAGCTCCTGGCCTTTGTGGTAGAGGACCAATCCGAGTAATGGGCAGGGGGACAACATTGCAGCCCAGAGGGCTGGTTTCAGAAAAAAGAGCGAAAGGGGTGGTTCTTATGGAGACCAGGGACCCTCGCCCCTGGTGGGTGGGTGTGTAAACCAGTACAGTCAATGGTGAACACAGATTGGTGGTTCCTCAAAAAAATTAAAAGTGGGATGGCATAGGACCCAGCATCTCCTTTCCAAAGGACATTGAATCCCTATGTCAAAGAGACATCTGAGCCTCTGTGTTCATTGAACCATTTACAGAAATCAAGGTACGGAACCAACCCAAGTGTCCATTGACGGAGGAGTAGGTTAAGAAAATGTGGAAGGAAATACTGTCATTCGTGACAACACTGGAGACCCTGGAGGACATTATGCCTAGTGAAATAAGCCGGGCACAGAAGACAAATACAGAATAATCTCATGTATCTGTGGAAATGCCAAAAGTTGACCTTGTAGCAGAGAATAGAAGGGGTTTCCCAGAGCCTGGGGACGGTTGGAGTGGGGAATTAAGGGGAGGTTGATCAAAGGATGTATAGTATTAGCTAGCAGGGGGCAGTGGTGCACACCTGTAATCCCAGTGACTTGGGAAGCTGAGGCATGAGGATCGCAAGTTTGGGGCCAGCCTCAGCAACTTAGACTCGGTCTCAAAATTAAAAAAATAAAAAGGACTGGGCATATAGTTCAGTGGTAAAGTACCCCTAAGTTCAATCCCCAGTACCAAAAAAAAAAATGTTTAGGAGAAATAAGCTCAGGAGATCTATTGAATGACATGGTAACTGTAGTTGATAATAACAATATTTTTTAAATCACTGGGAGTAGAGTTTGTGTTCTCACCACAAATAATATATACATGAGATAATGCATGTTAATTAACTCCACAGTCATTCCATAATGTATTCATATTTCAAAATATGGTGTTGTACATAATGAACATAAACAGTTTTAATTTGTCAATTAAAAGTGAAATATAAAATTCAGAGACAGAGAGAAAGGACTGATTAGGAAGGAAGGTAAATATGTGAGAGAAGGATAATTGCCCTGACTTAGGGGGCTTCATGTCTTCTGGAGAGAGGGAGAAAAGAGATTTGGGGCACAGCTTCTAACCCCATGAGTCAGGTTGAAAGAGCAGCTTAGGAAGATTCTAAGTTTTGCTATTCATTAGGAATGGAGGATCTCCTGGCCCCTTTTTAAATAAACTTGTAAAATTAAATTGCTTTAAAAATAATTTTCAGGGGCTGGAGCGGTGGCTCGGCGGTTCCGGCGCTTGCCTGGCAAGCACGAGGACCCGGGTTCAAACCCCAGCACCACGTACACAACTGAGTGTTAGAGCAATGAAGGCCATGTGAAAAACTAAATAAAATTGATTCTCTCTTTTTCTATCTCTCTCTCTTTAAAAAAAAAAATAGTTTTCAATGACAATTGAATGTGATACCGCGTGACAGCAGAGCCATCGCCATACACAGAGGCCACAGTGACTGTGTGCATGTGTGTGTGTGTGGGGGGGGTCCAGGGTCAGGAATTCTGAACAGTGCTGAAAAGGAAATTCCATTCTTCCAGGGAAGACATAGTGGTGATTGCACCTGAGCGCAGACTCGGGTAAATCCGACTGAAGGATGTTCAGTTACGCTCACCAGGTCTTTAGGGCAAGAGAGAAGGTGGGTGGGTGAACCCATTTACAGATTCAGTTCCTTTCCTTTTACAGATTCATTTCCATTTACAGATTGCATTCCTTTCCTTTCCTTTCCTTTCCTTCCCCTTCCCCTTCCCCTTCCCCTTCCTAGTGCTGGGACTCAAACCCAGAGCCATGAGCATGCTAGGTAAGCATTGTCCCACTACACTCAGCCCTCTTATATTTTTTTTGATAAAAAAATTATTGAGATATGGGCCTGGAGCAGTGGCTCGGCGGTTACGGCGCTTGCCTGGCATGCACGAGTACACGGGTTCAAACCCCAGCACCCACGTACACAACTAAGAGTCAGAGCAATGAAAGCCATGCGAAAAACTCAATAAAAATTGATTCTCTGTCTGTCTCTACCTCTTTAAAAATAATTATTGAGATGTAATTCACACACCATACAATTCACCCGCATACAGCATATAATTCCATGATTTTGAGTACCTTCATGGAGTTGTGCAACCATAACCGTAGCCGATTTTTAGAAGATCTCTTAATCACTTTGAAAAGAAACTATAGTCATTAGCACTTACTCCCCATTTCCCTAATCACCCCGGTCCTCTGATACCACTAATCTGTTTTCTGTCTGTCTAGATTTGCCTCTTCTCAACATCTCATGTAAATGGAATGATACAGTTTGTGTCTTTTGGTGTCTGACTTCTTTCACCATGTCCTAGCTTGAATCAGGACTGTATTTTTTTTTCTATCTCAATAATATTCCACTGGTGTGGATAGATCATATTTTGTTTATCTGTTTGTCAGTTCTTGAGCATTTGGGTCGTTTCTAGTTTTTGGCTCTAAGGAACACTATTGCTGTGTATGTTTGTGTACATGCATTTGTGTGGACATGGTTTTAATTCTCTTGGATGCGTATCTCGGAGTGGAATTGCTGGGTCATGTGGTAACTGGGTTTAACCTTTTGAGGAGTGACCAGATGATTTCCCGAAGCCCCTGCAGCATTTTATATTCCCACCAGGAGTCTGAAGATGTCAGCTCCTTCATATCCTTCCCAGCATCTGTCTTTATCTATGTTCTTTAGTTAGCTGTTCTAACGGGCGTGAAGTGGTATCTGATTGTGGTTGTGATTCTCATTTTCCTGAGCTCACTGACCATCCATTGATCTTCTTTGGAGAACGGTCTATTCAGAATCTGTGCTCATTTTTCAAGTTGGGCTAAATGTCTTTATTATTAAGTTGTATTTTTTTTATGTGTTCTAGCTAAAAGTCCTTTATCAGATGTATGTTTTGTTTAATTTCTTGCCTCCTGTGTGGATTCTATTTTAACTTTCTTTACTATCTCTTGGAGTGCAGAAGATTCATGTTGATGAAGGCCAATTTATGTATTTTTTTTCTTTTGTCTCCTCTGCTTCTGTTGTCATATCTAAGAGATTACTGCCTGGTCGCTGCTCATGAAGATGTACGCTGGGTTCTCTTCAAAGCGTTTTAAACGGTTTTAATTCTGACGTTCAGGATTTTGATCCATTGTGCATTAACTTTTGAACTTGGTGTGAGCGAGGGCTCCATTCTCATTCTTTTGCATGTGAATTCCTGTGGTCCCAGCATTGCTTGTTGAAAAGATTGCCCTTTCCCCATTGACCGGCCTTGGCATTTTGGTCAAGACGCCTTTTACTACGCTTACTTATTCAAAGGGTGAGGAAATGTCTCATCCCAGTGTCTCGATGCACAGGGAGAAATCAATCCATTATGTTTGGAATTTTAAAAAATCATTTACATTTTTCATTAAAATGTGAACAGGCCATGAACAATGTTGTCAAAGAAACATAAATAATGAGACACTGACTTATATTCTGGCTCAGTGAAGTGGGGAGGGGAAGGTGCTTGGCCTCTACTTGTTCTGGAATTCAACGAGCTGTGGATTGAAAATCAAAGTCGATGGCATCAGTTGTGGGAGCCTTGGCCATAGGTCTGTGGACTGCAGAACTGAAGGTTCCCCTGTTCCATCCACATCCCGGATTCCCCTCCCTCTAGAGACAGCTCAAGGTGTCTCAGCAGCAGGAGGTCAACACAGGGACAGCCAGGCAGAGGGAGCAGCCCTCTGAAGACTCTCTGCGAGTTGTTTCTTGGCCTTGATTTAGGAAGGGGATTAGGGAATTGTTCCTCCCTAAACCTCCACCGCAGAATGGAATCCTGGAGCGCCTGTGGCCTCTGCCTCCCACGTGTGGGCTGGGTGGGGTGCCGCCCCGGAACTGCTGGTGTGGGCTGGGAGGATGCACGCACAGCCTCGTGTGTAACTAGGGGCCCCCGTCCAGGGCAGGGTCGAGGGCTTGACTCCCTGGAAACTGGACCTGCATCCCCTGCCAGCTCTGCTTCTCTTCAGAGTCCACCCAGCTGACTGCCAGAGACCAAAGGCTCGGCTAAGCCCCAGATGTTTAGATGTCTGACTCAGCGTGTGCCTATTCTTTGCTGGGAGCTTATGTGGCCCTCGAGGTGGTTGTGCAGTTTGTGCAGATCTTTGCAAGGGATCTGGTGTTTAATCAGCATCTCCAGGGAAAGGCTTAGGGCTCCAGTATTAACTCAGATCTCTTTCCCCTGGTCCACACAGCCTGCTTGGAACTTGCCCAGGCTTGGGAGTTCAGGAGGACAGGACTGGAGCTGGCTTGCATCTTCAAGGGGACCCTCTGTCTCTGCTTTTTTGGTCACAGCCCTAGACTTAGGGGAATTCTCTGGTTCAGGTTAAAATCTTTAAAACCAGAGTTCTCCAGGGACAGTTGTGTCATCTAGCCCTGTCTCTTGGTGAGCACAGGGCTGCTGGGTGGGACTGTAGATGATGAGGTACCGGGTCACAGAAAAAGTGAGCTCTCCATGAGGTTCTCAAGCTCCTGTTTCCTCCAGTCCCTGGGACCAAGTTCACAAAAGCGCCCATTGGTGACCTGCCAGCCCCCGCTTATGGATGCACCTTCTTGGCCATGACAAGCTCAAATTCACCCGGCAGGCTATGGAGAAGTGAGAGGGCTGTGTGGTGGTTCCTGGTTTCCCTCTGAGATAAACTGGGGTGGGATCTGAGTTGGGGGCCGATGGAGGCACTGCTGTCTTCTCAGGGCCCCCCAAGACACTGTGGTAGCTAATCCACTGTTCCAAACAAATCTCATGCCCACTGTCACAGATGGCTCAACCATCTCCAATGGGGGACCATAGATACAGATGCCAGGGGCCAGGCAGATCACTAAGGTCTGAGGACCTGTGTGTCGTAAGTGTGCCATAAGAAATAAGCAGGATTGGGGCTGGAGAGGTGGCTCAGTGGTAGAGCGCTTGCCTGGCATGCACAAGGACCCAAGTTCAAATCTCAGCACCACATGCACAACTAAGAGTTACAAAAACAAAAACCAGGTGAAAAAAAATAAATAAAAATGACACACACTCCCCCTCTCTCTTTCTCTAAAGAATAAATAAATAAATGTTACTGATATAGCAAGGTTAAAAAAAAAAGAAATAGCTATGACAAACCAACCAACCATTGGGAGGGAATGCATGCCCAGCTGGAAAACCAAAAATCTCCCAATCTTGAAATACTGCCAGTTGATTCAAATAAAAACCAACCACAAACAGCCCTGTATGCTGGCAAGAATCCACCAGCAGGCTGGATCCATCTGGCCTTCGCGTTACAGACTTCTCAATGCATAGTATCAGACACACAGTGAATTTCCCAAGGTCACAAATCCAGAAAACAGTCTGCTTGCACACCTGGGTGTCTAGATTCCTTGCCACTGATGCTATTGTCTCCTTTCAGCTATACCAGGACTCTCCAGCAGAGGAAACAGGCACCCAAAGAGGCTAAGAAAGTAGCAGAGCTGGAATTTGAACTCAGAACTGGCTGGCTCCTCACTTTGTTATCATTGGGAGCTAGAATCAGAGCCTTCTGCTTCTGGAGTCTTTTCTTCCTGATGCCTCATATCAGGATTGGCTCTTAACTCCCTAAAGAGACCTGTCGCTTCCCTGAGTTCTGGGAACTTCTAGGAGCAGAGGGAGAATCTTCAGGGTGAGCGTGCGTGTGTGCACATGCACGCACACACGCTTAGTGCATGTGAAGTCTGTCCCTCCTCTTCACACCCATTCATTATTCAAGGGTTTCTTCCCTGAGAACGCTGATGAGTTCCAGCAGAAGGGAGTCAGTTGGAGCAAATGTTCGTCCCTGGCTGAGAAACAGCCCCTCCACCCCTGTGCGAGAAAGGCCCATTTAACCCTTGCCCTTCCTTGAGTTCTGGGTCACTCACTGCTGGCAGCGTGGTAGCCAGGAAACCCAGATCCTGTCCCCAACCCCCAACTGCGAGGTCTGGGGGCTGCTCTGTGATGGGAGCCAGGTGACGCATCAGGCCACTGATGGCAGCGTCCACAGCAGGCATTGCTCACATGAAGCCAGTGCTGTTCAGTTTCCTCTGGCTCTGCTGATTCTGAAAGTCTGTCTTAGGACTGGGCGTGTGCAGTAGCGGGGAGTGGAAGGGAAGTGTTAATAAATAAAGCAGGGTGGAGGGGATTCTCAAACATTTACTAGCTAAATATTTTCCGGATGTTTTCATAGTCCTTTAAGGCCAATCCGGAGGGAGACTGAGCAGGACTTAGCCTAAACCCTTTTGTGGCTCCCACCCTCAGCTGACCCCCTTGCACACTGGCCTCTGTCCCAGCTCCGACCTCCCTCTGTCCCATCGTCCTGTCACCATTTACTCCCCTTTTTCATCCTACACGGAAAGAAAGAACAATCACCTTTTCCCTTCCTTCGTAATGATATATGCAATTGTGTGACCCGTGTTTTTCTTTTAACTTAAGATCTTTAAGTATATTTCTGTCAATAAATTTATCTATAGCATTTTTGGCTTTTGATATTAATTCATATTTTGGATGAACTATGATTTACAGTCCCCTAGCGATGGATACCGACATTGCTTCCTTTTATTCCTTTTGCTATTATTAAAATCACTGAAGGTCACATTCTTGTGACACTGTCTTTTCTTACTGAAATTAAATTCCTGGAGATTGCTTTGCATGTGAGCGGTGCTCATTTTGACCCACACTGTCATATTGCTCTTTAGAAAGGTTGTGCCAAGTTACAGTCCTTGGGGATTCCTGCTGCCCCATTGACTGGTCCCAATAGGCATTTTCAGGCCTTAAGGGAGCTCTCAGTGAGATCTGTTGTCACCTGCGGACAGTGTGTTATTGGAGTGAGGCAGCAGGCAGCCTATATCTGCCAGGGGGGACTTGTGTGTATATGACATGTATGGGATGTCTGGGCTTCTTCCTTTGAGATTTAATAAGGAATTGTGTCACAGAGGCTGTGTCCTCTAGGGCTCACTGGGCAACCTGTGTGTGTGCAAGTTTTTGCTCAGGCCTTCCTGGCCTGGGTCTTGGAGTGTGAGCCTGGACTGTCCATTTCCATGTCTGCCTTCAGCTTGGCCTTTCCTGGTTGAGGGCTTGTACAAGGCCCCACAGCCACAAGGAGCTGGTTGGAGGCGGGAGCCGCGTGGGGAGCTCTCTCGGGCACAGTGATGGCTCTGTTTCCTCCTCTGCCTCACCAGGGGCCCCCATTCACAGCAAGGAGAGTCACACATTCCCCCTTGAGATAAGAATAGAGCCCAACTGTGCCCCAGGACAGAGTCCAGCTTCTTCAGCAGGCCCTCCGAGGCCTGGCAAGGGCTCCCAGATGGTACTGGCATGAGTGGGCCCTGGCTCCCTGCCCTGCCAGCCTCTTGTGCATTGTATGGCCGGGACAGTGGGTCCAGTGTACGTGTGTGCCTGCCCAGTGCCCCCAGGAAACCCACCAACTCCAGACTACCCAGATGAAGGGGCTTGTCCTTAAATCAGCTGGGCCAGGGCTCTGTGGTGCCTCTCCCCTTACCTATGGGCTTTGAACTTCAACCTCTGGCTGTGATCCCTGCAGGGATTAACCCCTGCTACGCATTCCTGGAAGGGTGGAATGGAGCCCAGGTTTAGAGGAGCAAGCTCTAGGAGAAGGGGATGGCTGAGTATTAGGAATCTGCTTGGTTGCTTGGGGACCACTTTAATCTTTTCCTGCATCCCCAACTGATGGCAAACAGAACACACTGGGGCTAGGGGCCAACAAGGTCCCAGAACCTCCTCCCTTGTATCTGAGGCACAAGACAGAATAGCTGAGAGTCAGTTCAACCCCAGAACCAGGCCAGGTGCCATTAGCCAGGCAGGTGGTGTGGAGACGAACTGCTAGCGGTAGAACACTTAATGGCGCACATAAGGCCTTGGGTTCTATCCCAGTGTTGCAAAAGAAGAAAAAATAAATTAAAAAATGTGTTCTCCAGCTCTTCTTGGGATCATCTTTGCTGATCTTTAACACACTTGCTACTCTTCAAAGTGCAAGGCAGGGCTCCTCAAAGTGTGGTCCCTGGGCCTGTAGCATCAGCATCAACCTAGAACTGCTTCATGGAGCTGCACATTCTCAGGCACACCCCAGACCTGGCCAATCAGAACCCCAGAGTGGACTCAGGGATCTATATCGCAACATGCGCCCCAGGGACTTCTGATGCACCGCCCCAAGCACGATGTTGGAAGATAAGCAGGTGACACCAGTGTGTGTCGAGGACCCAGCAGCCCAGAGGGTACATGCTCCATCCAGAGGCATCAATTAAGTAGATATAATCATTTTATTGGTTTAAATAGGGGGTCTTCCAGGTAGTTTTAAAAATAAACCCTTCAGCCTGAACTTTCTTGTTTTTTAAGTATTTCAGTTCATTCTATGTGTGAGGTGGGGTTTGGGTTTATGGGTTTAAATGCCAGGATTCCATGGAGGTGCAGAGCTTGCTGCATGCAGCAGCCATGATCGGAAGCTGGGCTTTCCACCTCCAGCCAGGGGCCTTTCCTTCCCCCACTTTCGATGGCTGTTAACCGCCCCAGCAGTCAGCCCTCTCGTCAGGGGTGAGGCTGCCTTGCTGGTGCCAAGTTGTTGGTGAGCCAGGCCCCACGTGGCCCCTAGGTTAGTCTGAGGAAATGGGTGTGTTTGGGGGAGTTTGAATAGGGCCACACACCTAAACCCAAGGGTTGGGGAAAGTGTCTGGAGGGGACGGTGTCTGGGGCTCTCTCTTGGTATACACATGCCCGGTGAGGGCTTCTAGAAATGCTAGCTTGGGCACAGGCCACCTTTCAAAGGAAAAAGCACCATTTCCAAGTCTTTGGTGGAAGAGATGAGTGGATGAAAATACAGTGACTTCCTGGTTCTGAGGCCTTGGGAGTTTCAGAGAGTCCCTGGGGAGCAAGGTGGCAGTATGACCCCTGTTTACAGATGCGAAGGCTTGCTCTCGGGGGATTCCCGGCACTGAGCCCTTGACAAGTCCTGTCCTCTGATGTGCTTTTACTTTCCTCTTGCCACCTCCAGGGGATGTGATGCACAGGGCTTTGCCTGGGTGCTGAGGGTGGCAGTTGTGCCCTTGGTGAGAGGTGGTACAGTGACCTTGTGCATTCAGAGGCTTCATGACAGTGGCTCACAGAGCTGCAGGCAGCTGTGGGACCTATCAGGTCTTCCCCAATGGGAATTAGTATTTCTGAAATGAATGTAGGGCGGATGCCAAGTTATTTGCTGGGGTGCTCTTGTGGCACCCAGGTATCTTCTGGGCTTTGAAGACTCGGTTTGGAGGAATAGGTCGGATACGGAAGAGGACATGGAGGAACGGGAGCAATGTCGGTGGTCTAAGGTTAGATCTTCAGTAGCCCTGTGCCTCTACTTACCCAGCTTCCCAAACAATAAGTGTGCATGTGGCCTCAAGGGTGACCTGTCAGTTCAGGAATATTTAATAACAACAGGGAGTATTCATATAACATTATCTTCCAGGCAGCATTCTAACTACTTTTATCCACTCACAGCAGACCTCAGAGTATTACCAGGCTGGTTATACATATGGGGAAACTGAGTCACAGAGAAGTTAATTTCCCCAGTGTCACCTGACCAGTGAGTAGCAGAGCCAGGGATTATATTCAAGCCATCTTTCTCCAAAGCCCAAGGTCTTAACCAGTGGCTGCTGTTCCTAAGTACCCTGCCCCTTATCTGCTATGTTTTGGACGTGATTTGTCCTCCCTCCACCCTCAAAACTCACGTTGAAATTTGATTCCCAGTGTTAAGAGTGTTGAGAAGTGATGGGCCTGTAAGAGGTAATTAGGTTGTAGGACTCCATCCTCATGAATGAATGAATGTTTTTCTCGAGTCTTGTAATAAGTAAGTTGGGTCTCTTTTTTTCATACCAGGAATTGAACCCAAGAGTGCTTAACCACTGAGCCACATTCCCAGCTCTTTTTATTTTTTATATTGAGATAGCATCTAAGTTGCTTAGGGCCTCACTAATTGCGGAGGAAATTGAGATCCTCCTGCCTCAGCCTCCTGAGTTGCTGGAATTACAGGTGTGTACCACCATGGCCAGCAGGAAGTTGGGTCTTCAAGGACAGGGTTAGTTGTTTCAAGAGTGGGTTGTGATAAAGTGAGATAGCCCTTGGTGTTTTGGCCTCTTATGCATGTGTCTGCTGATCACCGTGCCATGTGATGCTGTCCTCCGTGAGGCCCTCACCAGAAGCTGAATAGCTACTGGCACTGTGCTCTTGAATTTTGAGAACTGTGGACCTCTTTCCTTTGTAAATCACCCATTCCCAGGCATTGTGTTATAGAACACAAAATGTACTAAGATACAGGACCTCTCAGCCCTTGAAGTTTCGTCACATCTTCCATCTTAAATTCACCTGCACACCCAGTTTGGTGTCCCAGTAGGTTTTTGCTTTCCTGTGACAGTTGTGATATGAGGAAATGAGGGCGAATGAGAGCAGTCGAGAGGCCAGAGAGGGGTGCATAACTGTGCTTCTCTACATTCCCCCTCCTCCCATCCCTGTCTGTGAAGCCATTGTCGTACAGGTGGCTCTGGAGAAGTTCTCCTGAGAACTCTCACTATGCTTTGGAGAGAAAACCTTCCGCACGTGGTTTTAGGCTTGTGTCTGGGCTTAGCAAAGCCATTGTGGAGAGTCTCAGTGGTGGGAAGGAAGCAAAGTAATGGAACCCACAGCTCACAGGCTGCACAGTCCAGGGGGCGAGGTGAGCCTAGAAGATTTCTGAAGGGACTTCTGGTTGCTGCTCCATCCATTGGTGGTCAGGGGCCAGCACTGGCCCAGCCAGCTCAACGCTGGGTGTGGAAAGGAAAGAGTGGGAAGGTCCAGAGTGGGAGACCATCAGGGATAAGATCAGTCTTAGGTTTCCTCCAGACAGGAAGAGGCTTTGTGCTCAGTTCCCAGCAGTCCCTTGGGTGGTTAGAGCTCTTCCAAAAAGAGAGTGCTAACTTGTGGTCAGAGGTTTGAGGTGATAAACGAATTTGGCACCCTGGTGTACCTGGGTGTGACATCCTCCTTTGCTCATCCTCTCTACCCAGACTGTCACTGCCCTGTCTGTGAGCACAGTCAGACAAAAGAAATCAAAACCTACCTAGCAAGTGCTTGCTTGGTCAGGATTGTCTGGAGATGGGTCACTTTAGTCCCGGGGTTGGCTCCTCTAGAGATGTTGGGTCTGCAATATGGAGTGGTCAAGTTAGTCAAAAAGGCCCTCGAACAAGGAGATGCTTAGGGATGGTGACCAGGCACAGTGTAAGGATGTTCCTCGGGACCTCTAGTAGCTGTGTCCGGTAGTTGAGAGCAGTTTTCACTAACCCCGTTCATCGTGGTGTTGTGGGGAAGGAGGCCTTGACCAAGAGGCTGAGGCAGTCTGGGGAGGGTCTTGCAGCTCTCTGTTGCAGAGTGCTCTGTGTTTCCATGTGATTGGCATGTTTGCAGGACTCCCATGATGCAGTGCGTTCCTGCCCATTGGTCATTCTTCTATATTTAGTTGCCTCAACCCCTATCTCCCTGAATAAAAGGTCAGCTGCATGAGAATGGAGAGAGCCTGAGGCAGGCCCAGGGAGGGCCCTCAGTAACCATTAAAAAAAGAAATAAATGAGGAAGTGAGAGTAGAAGAGCTAGGATGAACTGTGACCCGGAAGCAATGTAATAGCTTGGACCATTTAAAATTGCCACCCCTCTCCGGGTTTACCCTGCCCTCCTGACTGCCCTGACCTTGTTCTGTCCCCTTCCCATCACCTTATTTATTGCATAAATGGTCTGCTGCCCTCTGTGTCACTCTGGATCACATTCTCCTTGAGGGCAGAGCGATTTCCCCTTCTGTTTTGTTCACTGACATACCCTGAATACTTAGAAACAGTGTGTGGATCATGACCTGTGTTTTATAAATATTTATCGATTGAACGAATGGAGGTAAGTGTTGGGGAAGCACTTATCTAGTGCCCCTGTCCCTGTCCTCTTGAGCATTTTGGTTGTGGTGCTGGTGTCCCGCTGGAGGGGAGGATCTGCTTGTCCCAGGAGGTGCCCACCCAGCCTGGAGTCCTGCCCTGGCCCTGCATTGTCCTCCTGGCTTACTTGGCCCTGAAGTAGGACCACCCCGAGACCTTATGACAGTTCAGACGCAGAGAGCTTTCGGGAATGTGCTGGCAGGGCAGCAGGGACTGCGAGGGCGGGCCAGAGAGGCTGACAGGTAGTCACTCAGTGGAACTGTTCACAGCCAAGCATTTGGAGCCTGTGGTCTGACTGCATTCCCAAACCCGGCCCTGCCCCCACAAGTTGGTTCCCACCCTGTGGGCTGTGAGAAGTGGAAAAAACGCCTGCTTGAGCAATTGAGGGCTACAGCGAAATCCCTGTTTACTCAGGCGCTATTATCTTGTCTTGCAACTGGTGCCCAGCTCACAGACTTAATCTGCCTGTTTCCACACCTCAGAGAGCGGAGGGCCCGGTGCATCCTGTTACCCTCAGGGTAAAGTGCAGACCCAGGCTGTCTGCCCTGTGAATCCCGAATCCAGCTGCAGACTTGACATTTCCATACAAGCTACAGGCCTCTCCTCCTTACCCAGGCTGTGGCCTTTTTTAGTTCGGTCAGTGGCAAATCTGTCCTTGCAGGTGCTCAGGTCAAAACCCTTGAAAACTTTAACTCTTCTCTCTCACAAATCCCATGTGTTGGGAAGCAAGTTGGCTCTTCCTCCAAAAGAGATTTTTACAAATCTGACCACTTCTCAGTACCCTCACCGTTGCCGCCTTTGTCAGAGCTACAGTCAGCCTTCTGGGGCCTTGGGAGTACTGCGGTCACTTCCTAAGTACCCTGCCTCCCCCAGTCTGCTCTTTATAAATGGTGAGTCTGATGGTGTCATGCTTCTGCTTAGGGGACCCCAATGGCTTCCTATGTCAGAATACCAAAAGTTGAGGATGCTCCCACAGTGGCCCGTGACAATTATTTATATTGTACTTAGAAATATAAGTAAGCGGGGTTGGGGATTTAGCTCAGTGGCAGAGCGCTTGCCTAGCATGGGCAAGGCCCCGAGTTCGGTCCTCAGCCCTTTAAAAAAAAAAAAGTGAGCTAGAGATGATTTAAAGTCTGGGGAGGAAGTGTATAGGTTATATGAAAATGCCACGTGATTTTATATGAGGAACTTGAGTGTCTGCAGACTTTGGTGCCTGCAAGGATCCTGGGAGCAATGTACGTGTAGGGTCCTGTTCTGTCCTTGGTCTAGGCATCAGTTGGTGGTCTGGGAACATATGCCAATCCCCCGAGGATAAGGGGGCTTTTTAGTTTTGTGTGTTCCTTGCAGATGGCCATTGCAGAGTCTATGGGACCCGGTTGATCTCTAAACTCAACCTTATTTCATCAGGGTCAGGTGGAGGTGAGTAGGTAGGTGAGGGACCCTGCCGAAGTTCATAGGTTGCTAAGCTGATTTCCAGAGCCCCTGGGTTTCAGAACTCCTGTTACTTTTGCTTTCATTTGGGCCCGGGATCCTCCCCAATGTCATAGCCAGGAGCATGGCTTGCTGCTTGCAGCAGGTTCCTAGAACTGGAATGGAAGTGGGGGCTTGGAATCCATCATGGCAGGGCCAGTTGGTGGGGAAGGCATGAGGTTCTCCCTAGGAGTGAGGGTCAGGTAAGGCTGAGGGGTTTATCTTGTCAGGAGCAGCTTACGTGGAGGATGTGGTATTTGGAAGAAGGAAAGTGATCCTGCAGACTGGAGGGAACCTGGGTCAAGAGTTGTGTGCCTACAATGGTCATCTTAGGCTAGGGGATCCCCAGAAGAGACCTTGGTACCTGGCCAAGGAAGAACCAAAGAGGGTAAGCTTGCTGATGATGCATGGTGGTGGGCTGTCAAGGGTGACCAGTGGCTGTTGGGCAGACCACTTCTTGTCATCTTTTCTGGAAGAAACATTGCTTGAAGCACTTCCTGAGCTGGGGGGAGGTGGCATTTTGCCCCCAACCCTCCTTCAGACTGCTGATGAAGTGTGCTTAGTTATGAACCTGCAGCTGTGTTTTTGTACCACTCTGTCCTCCTGCACACCCACCAGTCCCTCTGGGGGCTCCCCTCCCTTTGGGTCCTTCCTCTGCTGGCTGGTGACTCACTCTGCTCTTGTGCAACTCTTGTTGTATGAGAAGAGATGTTTTCCTCCATGCCATAAACTCTTTTCCTGATTTATGCCTTTTCATTTGGGTTAATACTTTCCACATTTTGGTCTGGAGATTAGTGTGTGGCTCATTGCTACAACCACCAAAACCCCAGTGCCCGACTTGGGTCTGGCACAGAGAAGGCAGTCAGACAGACACAGACAGAGGGCAGCTCCGAGCTTCACCCCAAGCCTGTCTGGCCTCCAGCTGCCCCAGCCCCACCAGCCTCCCAGCCTCTAAGGAAGAGGCCACATGGAAAGGCATTCCCCCACTCCCAACTGGCCAGGAACTGGTGTGCAGAGAGCACACATCTCGCCATGGTGTGAAGTTGTAATTGCTCTCAGCCTGCGACTTTGCACCGAGAAAGCTGTGTGTGTGTGTGTGTGTGTGTGTGTGGTGTGTGTGTGTGGTGTGTGTGTAACAGGCAGTTGTAGGGTGTGGGAAAATGCTATCTCTGTGGCTTTGAAAGCTATCACACAACACTATGCATGTGTGGTTTTTCTCTTTCTACTTTTTGGAGCAATAATATTACCTTTGTTGCTATGGTGTTATTGTGGGGGTGGATAATTGGATGCAGCCCTGATGTACGTTGGTGTCTGGTGTCCATAGTGACTATCAGGTGGCAGCCATGGGACATGCTCTGATTCTCTTCCCTAGTAAGAAATTGGCAGGGGGTCATTCAGTGGTGGTTGTGTATGCCCTGCCTTCTAGGGGTCGCTGGGGTGTGGTGGCACTTGAGTCAGGAACAGGCCCCTGAAGCTGTGGTTTAGGAGCGGGGACACATTCCCTGGTCATTTCCAAGGCTGAATTATTGCCCAGCTTTGCTGAGGTCCAGGTGTTTGCGAATTCCTTTTCAGAAACCTAACATGATGAGAAAAGACATCTCCTAAGCAGAAAGCAGGAACCCTGTGTCTGTGGCACCCTGGGGTGCTTGGGGCTGGTGTGCCCTGGCATGTGCATCCTTCCTCGGGGGATTGTAGCATCATGGAGAAGTGTGCTTGGGTGTGAACTTCAGATTTAGGTTCAATATACGTACACAAAAGCATATAGATGTTCAAGGACTTAAGATGGCCTTACCTCCAGATTACGAATGGCAAATTGAAATATTTAAACCGAAAATGCATGATGGCACGTAATCTGCTGAACATTCTAGAATAGCAGAAGGGCGCGTTGCAGAGTGCTGGGGGTTTCCTGTCCTCATCACAGGGCCGACAGGGAGCTGACGCTTGGGGCTGTGCTGCTCAGCACTCAGAGGATCACACTGTGTACGGCTAGCCTGGGCAAAGATGAAAACTCAGAATACAGTTCGTATTGAATGAGTGTCACGTTCCCACCATTGCAGCGTCAGAGAGAAAAAACAGGTCTGATAGATGAAACCTGGAGATTGCCTGTATCTTTCTTTGTTAATTTTACACTTATTGAATAGGTAATATATATGCTCAAGTCCGATATTTAAAGGTATTATTAGATATTAAAAGGTATCAAAGAATATAGAGTGCAGAATTGGTCTCTCTCCTGCCCCTGTCCTCCACCTGGGTTCCCTTCCCCAATGGCAAACAAGTTACCACTTTCTGGTGGGTGCTTCTAGAAATAGTCCAGGTGTTCACAAATATCTGTGCCCCCCAGTCTCCTTAGTTCAGGTGTTCATTTTCTTGATACCTGTGTCCCCTCTCCGCTTCCACACATTGCTGCTTTCCATACATTGTGCCGTGCTGGGGATCAAACCCAGGGCCTTGCCCACGTTAGGCAAACACTCTTCTGTTGAGCCACCATCAGCCCAGCTGTTGATGTTTTGAAGTCGTATCATGTATCTTGGAGTTTGGTTGATAAACTTGCTTAATTGTTTCCCAGCCCATTTCACTGATGGCGCATGGGTCTCTTCTAATTGTTTTCTTACTACCTTTTACCTCTTGCTGCTCTGAGGTGTGTCCATCGTTCCACATGTGGGCAAATCTCTCCAAAGGGTAAATTCCTGAGACCCAAAGGCTGGATCCCAGACTGTGTGTGTCAAGACAGTTCTAGCATTCACTTCCACTAGAAGGACTGAGGAGTTCCAGGTCCCCACAGCATCGCCAATGTAGAGTTTTTTTTTGGGATTTAAAAAAAATTTTCTGTATGGAAATGTTAGTCTTTGCTTCCTGTTGAATTCTGTTGCTTTCTGTCGGATGTTTCTTTCATACTCCACTGTTGTCTCTCATGGGGCAGTGAGTAGATGGGGTCCCAGGTCCTGCAGTCCCTGCGTGGGCTTGGAGGAACCCCTCTGCACACACTTCTGGGTCTCAAGGGAACCCTTCTTTCCAACATTTGATTCTTTTCCTTGTGATAATGCTGTTCTGTTTCTACACAGGCTTACCCTTATCTTTTCCTGCTTCTTCTTCTCTCTAATCTCCATTTGCCCCCACGTTGTCCCTGCATGAGTCCTGACTCTCATTTTATAATGTCTACCCTGTTTCTTCTGCTTCTCATGTTCCAGAGATAGACTTCTCAGTGGAAAGCCACACTTGGGTGAATACCTCTGGACATTACTCCAAGCTGTCCAAGAACGAACTCCAAGCTGGGTGTGGTGGCCCATGCCTGTAGTCGTAGCCACTTGGGAGACTGAGGCAGGAGGATTATAAATTCAAAGCCAGCCTTAGCAATTAAGTGGGGCCCTAAGCAACTTAGCTATACTGTGTCTCAAAAAAAATGGGCTAGGGACTTAGCTAGTGGTTAAGTGAACCCCTGGGTTCATTCACTGATATCACCTTGCCCCTCTAAAAAAAAAAGAACTCCAGGGTAGCTGATGAATGCTTGGGGTGTGACTGAGGAACTGGAACTTTACTTCTATTTAATTTGAATTAATTTATATTCAAATAGCCATATGTGCTTATTGGCTACCATATTAGATTATATGGCTCTGAGCTGTGCCCTTGGGATGAGAATATGAGAGTAAGAGTCTGAGAAGCAGAGTGTACCTAGTCTAGGTTTAAAGAAGACAGAACAGGGCTGGAGTGGTGGCTTAGCGGTTACAGCGTTTGCCTGGAATGCACGAGGAAGTGGGTTCAAACCCCAGCACCACGTACACAGTGAAGTGTCAGAGCAATGAAAGCCACATGAAAAACTAAATAAAAAATGGATTCTCTTTCTCTCTCTCTCACTGTCCCTCTCTTTTTAAAAAAAGATATAGCTGAAATTTTTCCTCTGAGTATCCAAGCCTAGTGACCTACCTTAATTTATTTTTAAAGAGAATATTATTTTAGTTTCTCATCTGGTTTTTGTTTCTCT
>PVKS010019383.1:0-38480 GCA_004027875.1 Aplodontia rufa | reverse complement strand
CTATTTTTTCATTTTCTTTCTTTTCCTTTTTTAGGTCTGGTTATTAAATACATAGAGCTACATCCCTGGCCCCTTTTATCATTTTTTAAATTATTTTTTAAAGAGAAAGTTAACTTTTATATTTTTCATCTGGTTTTTGTTTTTCCTCCATTTGATTTTGTTTGTGGCTCTGGGGATTGCAAGCTGAGAGAGCAGAAGCAGAAAATGAAATGAGACACCCACTGTGCTCCATTGCTGGGTGTCAGTAACCTATTTGAAAATCATTGTTCCGTTGAGGTGATGGAAGAGATTTCACTATCATGTTTGAAAGTAGGTGTTCTAATGCCAAATTGAGAATATTCTGTTGAGTTAGAGGGAGCAGAGTTTGCCATTACCTATTTGGGGGAAGGTGGTAAGGGAGGAAGAGCTATACGGTCATATTTTGTGGCACTATCTCAATTTTGATAGAAAAACCTAATCAATGAAGCCTTGTGCATCTGTACAACTAAAGACTGCCAATCAAACATTTAAAATGACATGGGGGTAAATATCCTAAGTAAAATAACAGTAAACTGAATTCAAAAGTATATTAAAAAATAATAATGACAAGATAAATTTTTATTTTGTATGTATAAACATAGATCAATAAACACAGATCTGCTGATATAATTTATCATGTAATCATATTAGATACTATAAAAATTTTATAAATGTCAACAAATGTGTCTGATTTTGAAGCAAATAAATGTTCTATGTCCTAAGTGAAGAAATTTATTTTTAGAAAAATAGAGATCATCTAAAAACTGCAGACAACGTCACACCTATGGATTAGAACTGAATGAATCAGGAAGAGGAAGATTTCCATTATCAACTTAATTATCTGCATTGTTCTTGAAGTTCTAGATAATGCAATAAGAAAATAATGTATTAGATGTAAACAGAAAAAAATCACTATTTTCAGTTATTTTTCTTCTTTGATGGCATAATTAAAAGGTCCTTCCTACCTAATATTATTAAAATACTCATTTATGTATCTTCTAACATCTGAATGTCACTCAAATTCATTTTAATGGTAGTAGTGATCTAAATTTTCTCCAAATATCTACTTACTAACAGCAAGAATAGTCATTGAATAGTCATCATTTCCATCTCACGAATTCAGAATTACACCTTATCACATGCAAAATGTTGTATACATATTCTTGAATTAATTTTTGCATTCTGTACTTCCTTCCAAATAATCTGTTTCTCCATGCGTCAGCATCACTCTATGTTAGTTATTGTTTTAAAAGTTTAAAAAGAAAATCTATTCACCTCTGTGGGCTCTCTTCCTACTTGACTATCTTGAAGTTTCTGGAGGATTTTGCTCTTTATAATTGCCACCAGAGTTATTTCTTCTGTCTGTTGTCATTACTCAGATAGTTCTGTTCATGTTTGGAGATTTTTGAAGATCTGTAAATGTTTCATAACATTTAAAAGAATTTTTTCATAAGATACAAATTTAATCAGCATCGTTAGAATTCTAATTTTCCATATCCTCATTTATTTTTAAATCTCTCAGTTTTTCATTTTATTTTAAATAGTATCTGTTTTATATGTGTAGTGAGTTTTTTTTTTTCACATCTACAACTCAAGGGTATAAGAAATTTGGCTTTATTCTTTTCTAACTGAAATTAATGTTGCTCTCAAGTCCCCATCTCCCCTAAGGCTGAAAACTTGCCAATTTATGTGAATGTATGCTCCTCCAGGTTAAACTCGGACTTTCTGGAATAAGTAGTCAGGAAATTATTGCTCTTTCCACCCATTTTTTCCCTTCACTTCTCCTTTCTGGACTCTGAGCTCCTAGGGACTTACATACTCCATTCTAGTGACCTGGCACAGGGACTTTGTCATGCTGTTTTCAGTGTCCACCCTTGAACTTGCCTAGTTCTTCCTGGCAACACTGACTCCCAGGCTAAAGTCAATCTCTGGCTCACAATTATATGTCTCTTGAAATGTACCTGGTAAAATACCCAAGCATGCCAGTCTAAAACACATTGGACCAAAGATCCAAGCCTACCAGAAACACTCCTGAATAATTGCAGAGTTCTGACCACAAGGAGAGACAGCAAATATTTGTTCTTTAGAGCTCGCATATGACCCAGCTATTGTCCCATTCCCTCTGAATTTTCTCTCCCCATCAAGTGCTTGAATCCTTAACAACTTTCAGAAAGAAAAATAACTGTAAAAGCATGACATGCTTAAATAAATGCTACGATCTTAGTGGTCTAGCCTTTTGCTTCTTATTCTTTTTTTTTTTTTTAAAGAAAGAGGGATAGTACAGAAGGAAATAATCAAACTTATTTAGTTTTTCATGTGGTTTTTGTTGCTCTTACACTTCATTGTGTATATGGTGCTGGGGTTCGAACCTGTGTCCTCATGCATGCCAGGCAAGCACTGTAACCACTGAGCCATGGCTCCAGCCCCCAAAGTTACAGTTTAAGTAACAACTTTCCCTTTCTCAAAAAGTCCAGCCATTGCAAATTCCAGTTATGACTTTCAACAATATCATCTCTTCTAAAGATTTATAAAAATCTACCTAGCCACTTTACTATTTATCATAAAGTAGTAGTTTTGTATTTCAAATCTGGTATGTTTTCTTGTTTACAACAAAAACTTAATTCTAAATGTCTAAGCTTCAGATATGAATTAAACTGCTATGAATAGAACAAAACAAAGCAAAAACCCAAACTACTACCCAGTTCTGTTGACTTCTATTGTCTCTCCAGAAGCAACCGCCAAGCTATATATTCTCTAAATTTACTGACAAAAATTTTAAATCTGTAGCTTGATACTTCTCTAAAATTATTCATTCTTCCTGATACTTCTTTTTCTATAATAATTTCCTTAAATTAATACAAGCAAATAAATAGCCAAGGAAGAGTGATGAGTGTTACAAAGCACACAAAGAAAAAGAGCTAATTTTAATATTTAATATCTTAAAATTTAAATTTTTTATATCTGTTATGTTGTTGTGTTATTACACACTCAAAAACACGCACAAATAATTATGGCCATTGGATATTTTGTTTTTTTCAGAGCATGTTTTTTGACAAATATGTTTAGTGTCCTTGACCTATTTATTGTTTTTAACTATATAGAACTATTTTTGATTTTGCATTCTATTTGATTCTATTTGCCTGACATATCTTTATCCTTTTTACTTTTTGTATTTTTATTTTATTTTTTATTTTTTTAAAGGGAGAGAAAGACAGAGTTGATATTTTTCATTTGGTTTGGTTTTTCCTTTATTTATTCATATATATGGTACTGGGGATGAAACCCGGAATTCACACACTGCAGGCAAACGCTCTACCACGGAGCCACCTCTCCAGCCCCTACCCTCTTTAATTTATCTGTGTCATTTTGTAGTAGGTGTTTTTCTTATACATGATTGTTTGTTTCTGGATAGAAAATTCAACTGATTCATTTGTAATGTCAAATCCTGATTCTTAAATTACTGATTTCTTTATTAGAAAGTACTTCCTTGCTGTTTTTCTTGCTTCTACCTATTGGCAATTGAGTTATGTTTTATTTACCTTTTTTATTTTGAGATTTGGAAAATATCATAAACAATTATTTAGGTAATGTCTTTATAGTTTTAATATACTTGTATATATCATTATTATTGATAATAAAGTAGTGGTTTATGGATTTCTACCTATGTAGGATTAAAAACAAATAAATATATTTTATTTTCACATAATTTTTCATCTCTTAGATTTTTCTTAAGCAAATTTGTGATTAAGAGCTGACATAGGCTGGGTGCAATGGCACAAGCCTGTAATCCCAGTAATTCAGGAGGCTAACACAGAAGGATTACAAGTTCAAGGCCAGCCTCAACAACTTAGTGAGGCCCCAAGCTATCTAGCAAGACCCTGTCTCAAAATAAAAAAATAAAATGGGCTGGGAATGTGGCTTAGTTGTAAAGCACTGCTGGGTTCAATTCCTGGTACCAAAAACAGAAAAGAGCTGGCATAAATTTGAAAGTACTTTGAGAATCTACTACATATAAGACATTAAATTATACTAATTAAGCTATCAGACATGGCCTTTGCTTATACTGCATGTAAATGTGCCAGTGCACATTTGAGAATAGTAAGCTAACAATATTGCTTCTGAAAATTGCAGTGTCACTTCTACTAAAAATTGGTTTCTGCGTCGTAGAAGCGAAAGCCCATACCCCCCAAGATTCACAGTCATATTCTTCTAAGGATCTCTCCTAGACAAGGTAAAGCTGAATTGGTTATATAACCTGTATTTCCATGTATGAGATGCATTCCCAGATGTTTTTTAAAAAATAAAAATGAAGCTTCTGCATTGCAATTTTAATTGATAAACAAATTTGTGGGTTTATTTAGATCTGTTACTCTGATCAGTATCAAAGTATGTCATGTTCATTTGTCCATCTCCATTTGCCCATCTCCAGCAAATTCCTTTCCATTTCCCTGTGCTGCTGGAGTCAAAGCTCTGCTGTGAGGATAACCCAATCCAACGTCAGTAGTTTGCCTTTGAAAAGACCTGTCACTTTGTGTCAATGGTAGGAATTTGTGTCAATTTCTGAAGTCATTTCACATTTGCTTTGCATTACATCATTTTGCTCATATCTTAAGCAATTGAAGATGTACCTGAAATTTTATTGGAGAAGACATTTTCTTTCCGAAGTACAGATAAGCCTGAAAGGCAAAGGTGGAATACAGCTGACATTTTAAGCGCAACCAAAATATCTGACTAAAATGGCAAAAAATCTTAATGTTCAAATTCAACTTGGTATCATTACCATTGTCATTAAAATAATAAAGTGAACTAGAACTGGCTGAACCTCAAATTCTTTACTTGCTATTTTGGGAGTCTTATATCTAAACTTCATAAAAGCTTTTAAATATTTACTATTTAGATAGTTGAATTTTATTTTCAATGATAACTCTGCTATCTTGCACACAACAGACCGATTTGGCTTGCCACTCTAATGGCAGAGAGTTTGCCTCATGGACCTTCTTGTCACTCTGTGGAAGAGGTGTGGCTGGGAAGCCGACTTGGTCCCTGTGAAGTGTTATCTCTATCATCTGAGCAGACATCTTACTTGACAACATGATTTAGCCAGCTGAAATGGCATTCAGCTTATTTTCCAATGCTAATTCTTTTCTGAAAATAAATATGCACTCAAAATTCTTCAGTTCCTGAAATTTAAGATTTTCTTAGCATCTACACTTGTTTTGCTCTAAAGTAAAACCGTTGAAAATTTAGCATACCATGCTGAGTTAAGTATATAAGGATTAATACTCAATATACAGAGAATATATGAAGGAATAGGTCTTTTACGACATTTCTTTTTATGAGTGAGAAGGGACCTTATAAATTACTTTATTAAATCTTTTCTCACAAGTGAAGATAAATGTCATCAAGGGCTTAAGGTCTCATGCATTACATATAATGTACAGTTTCCGTCTATCTTCTATATTTCTATATTTTGTCAAAATCGTCCAATGGGCTTTACTTCATCATCAAATACTTTTTTTCTTTAAGGACAGAAAAAAATGAAATAATATATTGAGAAGAAAATGTCTGATTTCATTTATGTTCTTGCTCAACTTGGTATATCTACTCTTAGGTTATTCTGCTGTTATACTTTCTTTCCTGTAATTTCTCATCTTCAAAGCACTGTTCACAGCATGAATTTTTACACTGAGTAGAAATTTAGAGATGCTTTAGATCCTTTCCTTACTGCTCATTTATCTGCATTTGTTCTTTGTCTCACATAGCATTGCTTGTATGCATTTGTACTATCTCCTAAAGATTTAAGTGTTCTTCATTAAATGCCCAATTATATATGTTACACTCAAAAACACCATTCTGTACTCTTTTGTTACCTTCACACCACTAAACAAACTCTAAATCCTATAGGTTCTGATCTTCATTACCATTTCTACTATTTTCCACTTGGCAAAGCTTTAGATAAATCTTCATAATTTTTTACCTTGAAAATATTTTACAGTCTATTAAAGGCTTTCAAACCTTTTCCTGTCACTAAGAAGAAATGTATTTACATTATGACTTGCTATAGGTATACATAGTTAAAATCAAATATATATTGGTGAAATAAAAGTTTCAAAAACTGAAAGGGTGATGCACAATGACAGTTGATGTTCTATTCCATTAGTAAAAGAAAATTGATTTTACAACTTCACTATGTATTGCTTCCTGCAACCTGATAAACATTGCCACTTTGCAGCCATGAATCTGGGTAATGAATTTTCTACATAGCCAGCAAAACCTTCTTGTCTTACCTATCTAAATACACAACCTCTCTGCCTAAAGCCTTTCTTACAGTAACTGTATGAAAACACCTGGTTACTGCAGCATTCTTTCAAGGTTCTTCCTGATTTGCTTCCAGCCCCTATACCTTGCTCCCCAACTCACATGCTCAAACCATTGCCCGCAATATGTCTTCTACACAGTACTTAGAAAATTACCTTACTTAGGTTTTCTCTCCTTCAGTATCCTGCTCAAACATTTGTCTACTCCTCTTTAAAGCTTTCTCTAATCCCTCCTTAAACAGAAATAGTTATTCCTCTTTGGTGCCATGACTATACTTGTACAGACCCCTGAATCACCTAAATAAAGAAACTCACAGAGCCCACTTCCCAGAGATAACCCACCTTGCTTGCATAGCTACGCAAATATGGATTTATCATTAAGAAATGGTTGCTGTCTGCTGCTTCAGTTTCTTCACATTTTCTATTTCTTTGCTATATTTCTTTTGAATTTTTGTGCTTTTCTTCATTGGACATGTTACTGTAAGATTCTTCAAACCCAGGGGCAGATGCTACACTTCCATCCATGAAGTAGTAAATAACTTATGATTTGCATTCCATGGCAATCAGCTAGAGGATTAGAAAGCTAAATACATGAAGGAACTTTTTCCAATGACTGGACACCAGGAAGAATAATGCAGAGATAAATGAGATGAGGCCTGTGGTGTCCCTGGGTTTCTGCCACGGTGCAACAAAAGTCAGGCCCAGAGTGTTGGGACAGACATAAGAAATCAAAGAGGATAAGGCATCTATCACTTCAAGAGAAGAATCCTAGAAAAGAGGGAGCTTTTTAGTGCAATTTCTAGAAATCTACCTAAGTGCAGATGCTCTGATCTGCATATGCACCAGGTGAGACCCAGTAAAGATCCGCTGTAAGAGAGACATAAGCTGAAAATTTCCCAAACTTCACACAGGGCTGGCAGACATCAAGTTTACTTTCACCTGTTAAGTATCTGAAGTGTTCAGTAGAGAACTCAGGAGGGTCACAAAGCAAAGTCAAACTAACTCTAGAGTAAAAGATGTAAAAGACCTGGTCTAACAAAACGTAAAATAAAAAAAACCTTGAAACAATCATGCCAATCAGTAAGCAACTTAGCACTATGTGAAAAAATCTTTAATATTCTTTGAAGAAAGATAAAAATCCATAATAAGCAACAATTTATTATTCATAATATCTGAAATATAACAAAATGGTACTATGTTGACATAGTACAAATATTTCTACATAAAGAAGTAGCATAATTTGAACCATGACTAAGAGAAACAGCAATTAGCAAAAACAGATGCAAAAATAACATGGATGATGGAACTAGTAGGGAAGTCTTATGATGTTAAGGAAAATATAAGCTAGAAGACAAAAGAAAACAAATTATTTTTCTACATACAAGGAAATAAATATAAGAACGACTGCAAACTTCTCATCCAGAAAAATGCAAGCCAAAGTCAATAAGTGATGTAACTTTCACTTTAGTGCAGAAAGATGAAAAAATGTGAACACACATTCTATATTGAATGCTATTTGTAGGTTAAATAAACACTGTGAAAATGGCAAAATCCACAGCAGTTCATATTCAACAGACTAGCACAGAGAAGAAATGCCAAATGTTTAAAAAATTACTTAATTTTAAAGAAGAATGATACTAGATGCATACTTGGAAAAAGAGTACATTAAATAATAAATCTACAGATGGATGCAAAAATATTTTTCTTATTTTAATTTTTAAATACAATTGACAATTGAATAAAGATCACTGCATATAACTATTTTGAGCTATGGTTGGCAAATGATGGCCCACAGGCAAAATTTGTCCTGTGTTATGATTTTGTGAGGCCCAAAAGCTAAGAATGCTTGTTTTTCATTTTTAAAAGGTTATTTTAAAAAATAACAAATGGTAAATAATTATATAGTCCTGTAAAGCCAAGCAATTTACTATTTGGCCAACTTTTGAGCTACATTGTAATATGCTAAAGACATATATTGAAAACTCTAGAGAATCTACTAGGAGCTAATAATGGAGATAAAAAATGAATGAAGGAAAATGGGCAAAATTAACAAAGTTAAGATGTAAAAATAAAAAAAATAAAAAAATAGCAAGCAAGAGAATAGATCTGAGGTCCAAGAATATCAATAATTACATTAAATATAAATGATCTAAACACTTCAATTAAAAGGCATAGATTGCTGTTGCAAAATCCTATTATGTGCTATGTACCAAAAAAAAAAAAAAAGCTAATTGGAATATACAGACACATGTGTGTATACTTTAAAATAGAATTTTAAAACACATGAAGAAAAACCTAAAAGTATTGAAATAGACAAAACCCAATAAAATTGATAATCTATACTCTGATTAGGAAGAGAGAACACATAAAATGAATATATCAAGAGTGAAAGGGATGACATTATTATAGATTTTGTGATAAGTTTAGCTAAATATATATAAAAATTTCTGAGATAAATTACGCATGACCTAAATAAAAGAAGAAATATGCTATATTCATGAATTGGAAGGTACAATATTATTGAAATGTAATTCCCTCTAGATTAACCTACAAATTAATATTTCCAAAATCAAAGTTACAAAAGCATTAGTTCTATGAATTTTCATGGTGTTTCTAGTAATTATATGGACATTCAAAAACCTTTAGAATAACCAAAACATTTTAAAAAAGAAAAGTGGTTAGGTGCAGGGGGTCATATTATTTAATTTCAAGATGTGGTATAAAACTATAGCAATTAACAGAATGTGTTCTTGTTGGAATTATAGATAGTTCAATGGAGAACAATAGAAAGTACAGAATTCATACATATATGGTCAGTTGATGTTCAAAAAATTGAAGAAAGTATTTTAAAAAATATTAACAGTGCCAGAATAGCTACATATCCACTATTCAGAACATGAAAGTTTTTCTTACCTCACACCATATAATAATTAATTTGAAATTGACCTGAATATAAATGCTAAAACTATGAAATTTTAAAAGAAAACATAAAAATATAACTTCCTGGTTGGGTGGAAGACAAAGATTCTATAGGAAACCCAAAATGATGGAACTTAAAAGAAAATTTCATTACGATTTGTAAATGTTACAATTCTTTGAGCTTTGAAAGACATCACTAATAAGATCAAAGAGGTAGCCACATACTAGGATAAATTATGTGAATTGCATGATGACAAAAGACTTGGAACCAAGAGTATATAAGAACTCCTATGACTAAGTGTTAAGCAGATAAACAGAGCCAGGCATGGTCGTGCATGCCTGTAATCCCAGTGCCTCCAGAGGCTGAAGCAGGACTGCAAGTTCAAAGCCAGCCTCAGCAACTTCCCAAGGCCTCATGCAACTTAGCAAGACTCTGCCTCAAAATAAAAATAAAAAGGGCTGGGGATGTGGCTTATTAGGTAAGTGCCCATGGGTTTGATTCCTGGTACCAAAAAAAAAAAAAAGAAAGAAAAGAAAAGAAAAGAAAGAAAGAAAGAAAGAAAAAAATAAAAACAAGAATAATCCTCAAAATGATGGTGCAATTTTAATTTTCAGAAAGATCTGAATGACTAATATACACATGAAAAAATCTTCAACATCATTATGCATCAGGGAACTGCAAATTTCTATTCACTTAACTATTATTATATTTTTATTGAAATGCTTAAAATTTAAATGACTATTTCAAATTTAGCAAAAATATGGAGCCACTGGAACTCTCATGTAGTACTGGTGGGAAAATCAAAATGATACAATCACTTTGGAAGTCATTTTGGCAGTTTCTTTTAAAGTTATGCTCACATTTATCATAAGGCAGTATTTTGACTCCTAAGTATTTATTCCTAAGAGAAATGAAACATATGTCTACATAAAGACTGATGAAAAATATTCACAGCAGCTTTATTCAGTATAGTCTAGATTTAGAGACAATCCAAGTGTCGATCCACAGTTTATAAATGCATACATAAACTGTGTGATAGCCTTACAGTGAAATACTACTCAGTAGTAAAATGGAGTAAACTACTGAAACACAACGACATGCATACGTCTCAACAATGTGATGCTGAGCAAAAGAGGTCAGACACAAGAGTCCACACTGTTCAACTCCATGAAATACTAGCATGGGAAAATTAACACACAGAGGCAGTGAGCAGAACAGAGGTCTCTGGGAGGAGGGATTAGCATTGGGCAGAGGTACAATGACACATTTTGAGGCGATAGAAATATACCATGATTGTAGTGGTGGCTGCATGATATATAGATTTGTCAAAATTCATCGGTCTTGAACATTTGAAGTAAGAGGATTATATTGTACATGTTACTTTGATAAAATTTGATTTTAAGGCACTTAAAAATAGTATCTTCAGATTTCAGTCTCCCATTTCCTAACACCTCCTTGAAAGCAGTAACCATATAGTCTTACATTCTCAACTTCTAGTACAGTACCTGGTAAGTAGTATGTAATGATAAATATCTGATCAGTGTAAAATGTAAATATTTGAATAAAAAATTGAATGACACTGGTATAATCAGATAATACATAAACCATTTAATACTGAATGCAACTTTAGGTGGCATTATGGAATGACTCTCTGTTTGAAAGTTCTGCTAAGAACCTACCATGATATGATTCCTGAGAATCCACTATTAGATTTATATAACTTTGGGTAAAAGGCATTGATTCCCTGAGATTTAATACAGATACTTCTGCAGAGGATAAAGTAAGTCACAATCATCATGTCAAATGTACTGACATTTCTGGTAAGCAGCTGTTAGGATAGCAAAAAGTACTTAGGATATGAATGAGAAAGAGAGAACCAGAATTCTGGAAATGGCCTTATTGTGGGTCAGGGGTAATTCTGCATTTGAATAGTCAGTAATGTTTCAAATGAAAAGAAATTGAGGAGAAAGGTAAATGGGGAAACAGAGGAAATAACTTAGGATTTTTTTTCTTTCTTTTAATTTTTATTTTATTTTATTTTATTTTTATTTTTTGACTTTCCCTTCCCCAGAGCAAGCTATAGACTGAGTCAGTCTGTCTCTTGGAGCATTCCAGGAGATGATTCTCTGGGACAGTGTCCAATATAAGAACCATCTGTTTGGGGAACCAGAATGTAATGCTTCTCAAACTATTAACTTTCCTTTCCCCCAAAATCCCACTTCTAAGCTGACACATACTGTTGTGACACCTCCACGTGGTTCAACTAAACAGACAATAAATTTTACACGACGCTAATTGGCACTAAGCAAGTGAAATAAGCCTTGGATTTTGGAAAACATTTCTTTTCTTCCAAAATGCCTACACCAAGTGGAAATCATGCACATGGAACATATAATTTACTTAAAACTTTAGATAGTGTAGCTGAGAAAATGTGCATCAAACCACATTTTATGTTTTCTGCCCAGGAAATAAGAGAAATTGCAATCTCCAGCAGCCTTGCACTTACCCAGACATGGACCCATTCTGGAAGATCACCTGTGGTTCCTTGTTGGACAGACAGTGAAAAAGCTCTTGCACAATTCCTTTGTCTTCCTCTCTTGTGCTGCCTTGGTCAATTATGACACTGATCTAAATGGCAGAGGCTCTGTTGGTTTGGGATCTGGGTGACTACAGAGAAGATACCACCCTCTGGCCTGTTCCTTGGCAGAGGATAGTTAGAAATTTTTGCTGTGCAAAGTCACTGTGATTTGACTTAATATATCCTGCAATGACTCATATAGCTTGTCAATGTTTCATTCAAAATGATTACTATACTTTCCATTTTCAAAAAAATCTGTATTAGGTGAGACCTAAGGTGGTCATCCATGTTTTGGCATTACCCCTGGATAACTATGTACATATACTTTGGTCATTGATGGTTTGATAATGTTTTCCTCTCATTTGTATCTCTATATACTCTTAACAAAAAATAAAAATTTAAAAAAAACCCTGTATTAAAGTATAAAAGAGAAATATCTTTTGAATTAAGGCAGATAATGAAAGTTTCTTCAATGGCCCTCCCATTGACCCACTTAAAATAGTATTTGTTTCACATTGTTTTTTATTAGTTGAATATGGACTTACAATTGAGCACGAATCATTATCAAACAATCAAGAACAAACGTATATTTACATAGTTAGCCAAGGCTGATGCCATGACATGTTTCCCCCCTTGGCTTCCCCATGGTTCTATGTTTCTCCCAAAAGAACCCCTGTGTTAAATGGACTTCTCATGGAGGTCAGAGAGCTTCTGAGATGATTCCCCCATACTCCCTACCTCCAGTCTCCTAGATATCCTTCCTAATCCCTCCCTGCTCCCTGCCCCCTCCCTATGTCTCCAGGTATCCTAGGCAAGGATCTCCCTGTTTGTGTAAAAATTTATACATTTATTAGCTTAGCCATCTAACATACTGTTTTCAGTGTATTCTAGCTTCCACAGATGAGAGAAACCATTTGGCCCTTGAGTCTCTGAGACTGGGATACTTCACTTAGCATAATTTTTTCCATCTCCATCCATTTGGCTTCAAAAGTCATAATATCATTTTCTCTAATGGCCGAGTAGCATTCCATTATATATATGTACCAAAGATTTTGAATCCCCTTGTTGAGTGAGGGGCATCTGGGTTGGTTCCATAGTCTAGCTTTAGTAAATTGAGCTGCTGTAAACATGATGAAGCCATATCTCTATAATATGCTGATTCTAACTCTTTTGGGAAAATACCCAGAAGTGGGATAGCTGGGTCATAAGGTGGTTCCAGCCCTAATTTTTTGAGGAGTCTCCACACTACTTTCCAGAGTGTCTGAAACAGTTTGCAGTCCCACCAGCAATGTGACAGTGTTCCTCTTTTCCCACTGCCCCTCCAGCATCCTTCATTTTTGCCACTCTAACAGGAGTGAGGTGGTATCTCATTGAAATTTTGATTTGCATTTCTCTTATTGCTAACGATGAGGGCATTTATTTTCTCATGTATTTATGGGCTTTCTGGACTTCCTCTGTCCATAAAATGTAATTTCTTAGCCAAACCATCCTGTTATTCCCCACCAAGGGATATTCCTGTCTGACTGGTGGAATTTGGAATTCCTGATGCTTTTAATTAACTTCAAGAACATCTAAATTTGAACCACTCAGTATATTCAAAACAAGTCTGGTAGAGCATCCTGTGTCTTCCATGGTGAAAAAGTAATAATTCTTAGTATGATAATAATAGAAAATTTAGTAGAGTACTTAATATATAGTATGTATTATGGAAGAATTATCTCATCATCGTTTGTAGTGTTATTTTCAAAGGTGAGAAAAATGAGTCATTTTAAGGCCTGCTTTTTATAAAGAACTGTGTTCAGCAATATGCTCAATTGTTCATTTGCACTGGGTCCCTGGTGTCTTTGAAAGTCTTTCCTGACTAGAACACCTGGACAAAGCCACGGCAAAACCTAGGAAGGCCTTGGAAGCCCTGTGTCTGAAACATCTGAACCCTGATGGCACCTTCATTTGCATCCAGAATCACTGTTCTTCTACCACCTGACCACACACAGAATCCTCGACCAAAGTTCTCATACATGACAATAGGAGTGACACTCAAGACACAGGTCACAGGGCCACTTAGGAAAAAGTGATTTAGACATTTGTTCCTTCAAAAGCTTTCTCTTTACAACTTCAAAGTGCCTGCAGCAGCCCATAAGTCCAGCAACTTGGAAGGCTGTGGCAGAAGGATCACAAAGGCCAACCTCAGCAGCTTAGCGAGACCCTAAGCTACTTAGACCCTGTCTCAAAAAAAAACATAAAAAAGGGTTGGGGATGTGGCTACTGGTAGAGCACCCCTGTGTTCAAACCCCAGTGCTCTCCCCACCACAAATAAAAAGAAAATAAAAATGACTGAAGCAGGTAAGATTTGTGGTTACACTTGTCCAAACTATTATCTAGACTCCCAGATGAATTTGGGATCTCACGTGCAATACTTCTTGGTACCAAAGAAAGGAGAGTGTGGGCATCTTTACAGGGTTGCCAAATAATATGTGTGTGGTTTTAAGTAGCTTCTAGGGCAACGGAGCTACTTACATAGTTAAAAGTGCTACACTTTTTTTTTTAAGAGAGAGAGGGACAGTGAGAGAGAGAGAGAAAGAAAAAATCGATTTTACTAGTTTTTCCTGTGGCTTTCATTGCTCCAACATTTCATTGTGAACATGGTGCTGGGGTTTGAACCCACGTCCTCGCAGATGATAGGCAAGCACAGTAACCTCTGAGGCACTGCTCCAGCCCCATTGCCACACTGTTGTCATGTCTGATTTAAGACCTTGCTCTTGCCAAATTTGTTTTGAGAATTACTACCTATTCTTGAAGTTTAGCTCCTACTAACCCAATGACAAGAACATAGAGCTGGTCCAGAAAAGAGCTAAGACCATCACTAGTTATAAAGATTTCTTGTGTTTCCTGGGATTTTCTCTAAAGAATGTCTCAGCTCAAGTGTGCAGGGGCTTTGTAACAACTTCAAGTTCTTATACCCAGCCCAGGACATAGAATTACATATGAAGAAAAGACAGCAACACAGGGTATCTCATTTGTGTCCAAGATGGATATGTGAACCACCTCTGATATTCCAGGGATATTCTTTGTGAAAAGCTATAATTAGGGTCCTTTTCTTTAACCCACATAGAAGAAAAATGAATGCTGGGCTTCTAAAATGAAATGTCTATCAGCTATTATCTGCTTGGAATAAGATGATTTCATGCTCATGATTTCATCATCATGAGGATGATTTCACCCTCAAATTAGGAAATTAGGAAGCAATAATTTTTTATTTGAGTTTTCAATATGCTTTTCCTAAGGAAAATCCTATGTGAGATCCAAAAAAATCATTAGTAAACAAACTACAAGTTTCTACTAATGTCACAGGTATCTTTAATCCAAGTACCATTTAAAACCTCACAAACATAGATGCTTGTTTTGTCATGAAGAAAATAACTGTGTAAGATTCAACTCCTTCTTTCAGTTGTACTAAATATCCTCTTAGAATGTGACATAGGCTCCAAGTTAGCACCTGGAGCTTGTAGGAGCCCAAACTTTCAATAAAGCCTGAAAATTGAAAGGCAAACAGAATAATAATGGTGGAGTTACCTTTAGGGACCATCGGATCCCCAAATAGTTCTGTTAAAAAAATTTTTTAAAAAGGCTTTGGAAGAGGCAAATTTCCATCTTTTGATACCGTAAGATGGAATTTCAGTTCCTGACACGCTGTGAAGCTCTTCCTTCTGGCTAGCATAAACCCTCCTTGCTGCACCTTTAGCTCACCTCCCACAGTCTGATTTTCTGCAATCAGGAAGAACAGCTGGTCTCTGTCGTCCTTACAATAACCGTTCATATCCCCTGTGTTATATCAGCCCCAGGTTTCCTCCGGTTCTTAAACTTTCCCTCAGAGGTCCTATTTTTCAGCCATTCCATCATTTTGTTGATTGCCTCTGGACTCTCTCCAAACTCCATATCTTCTCAGTGTGCTTTTCTCGAACTGCAGCAGGCCTTGATAGAACACCCTGCCTCTGCCAAATATTCTAGAAGGGTTGCTTCCTATTCACACTGGTCAGCTACTGAGAGAAAAATAAAGATCAAAAGCCAAACCCTCATAAAATCCTGAGCTGCCACTCAATCCCAACTGCTCCCTGCACCCTCTGCCCTCATACTCCATAAATGAGATGGGATGTAGCTTTTTACAATAGGAAATTGTAAAATGGGACAAAGCAGGTGTCAGAGACATACTACCTCTGCTTTCAGCATCTTTTCATTCTCGTGCCTTTCTGTTACTGTCTCTGACCTAGTCAGGATGCCTCTCTTGCCTGCCTCTCTGAACATTTACAAATGTATGCCCACAGCCTTTGAAATATCTCTCTACCCCGGAAGGCTGCACCTGATGTGCCTGCAGCTAGCTCTCTAGAGAGCCTTCTTTATTTCCCTCCTTCCTTCAGGTTCCCACCACACCGGTTACAGCTCCTTTCTGCACAAATAAAAAATAATTCAGTTCAAATTATTCACAATAAAAGAGGGATGTCCATATTGTTCATTTTTACAGGTTTGTGAACTTTATATAAATGTTATCATAGTATATGCCTTTTTCTGTAACTTGCTATTTCCCATTATAGCATGCTCATGAATTATATCTATGTTGATGCACATACCTACAGTTCATTTACTTTCCCTTCTCTTTAGTGTTGCAGTATAAATGTTTTTGTTGTTGAATTTACCTGTCATTGGACAATTAGATTATTTCCAGATTTTTTAAAAAATTTAAACAAAGTTATTGTGAAAAACTTTGTACCTATTTCCACCTATATATTTTTCCTAGGGTTAAGTAGGAATGGAGTTAAGTATGCACATTTTCAACCTTAATAAATGTATATAATATTCCAAAGTGGTTAGAAAAATTTATGTTTCCACACCATGTACATGTGTCTTATTTTGAGTATTGATATTTTGTCTGAAATACATTGCATAGATCTTTAAATGACTTATCTTTTAATTTTCTCTGCTTTCTTTGGTTAACAGAAGTTCTTAATAAGATGAAATTTTGTTCACTTATTTTGCTTATTTCCCATGAGAGCAAGTTGTTATGAAGAGAACAAATGTGGACTCTGAATCTCCCTGGCTTCCTGTCTTGCTATAAGAGAGCTCACTCCTCCTCATGCAGGCCCCTACTACGATAGTGTCTGCTGTGTTGCAATGTAGCCCGAACATACCAGAGGCTAAACCAATGGGGCTATCTGATCTTGAAATGTCAGCCTTCAAAACTTTATATAAAGAAAATAAATCTCTTTTCTATACACATCACCCACATTGATTACTTTATTGTAGATACAGAAAGTGGATACAGATACTGCTTTAGTCAGCTTTATATTTTAGTTATTTACTTCTTTTTGTATTTATTTATTTATTTTTAGCTGTGACGCAAGGATCCAACATGAACAATGTTAGAAGGAAAAGTTTATTTGGGAGCTCACAATTTTAAAGGTCTTAGTCCATCCATGGCCCATTCCATTCTTCAGGGCTTGAGAGAAGCCAGAACATCATGGCAGAAGCCATGGCTCCAGAAATCAGAGAAAAACTACACCACACACAGGCACACCACCCACTTTCTCCAACCATACCCTACCAGACTACAGTGAAGACTTTTATAACCCAATCATTTCACCTCAGCCTTACCGCAGTGTCACACGTGAGTTTTAGGGAGACACCTCACACTCAAACCACTGCAGACATATATCAAGATTCCATATATGGGCTGAATTTTGGACCTCTATTCTTTTCCAATGATAGATTATATACTCCAAATATCAATGGAACAATATTCCAATAACCTTAGCAAGCTTTTTCCCACTGTATTCTTTTCAAAATATCTTGGAATCTCTTGGTCCTTTGCCCTTCCACATAAACTTTAACTTCATCTTATTGAAACACACACACACACACACACACACACACACACACCAATAGCCTTGGTGGTATTTTGACTGGAAATGCACTGCACCAAATATGAATTTATGGAGAATTTTATTCTCTTTCCATTTCCAGTTTTGGGTTACTATAACAAACATTTTTGTAGATGTCTTCGCAAATGTGTTTTCATTCTTCTTCAGTAAAGACTTAGGTGTGTAATTGCAGGTATGTTTTCCTTTACGTGAATTTGCAAGATCAATTTCCAAATCCAAAATTGTATAACCCTCCATTTTATATTGCCACTAGAAATGTAAAAAAAGTTCTTTTTGCATCACATTCTTCCCAACGCTTGGTGTCATCTATCTTTTCTTTTTAATTTCTTTGTTATAAAATACCATAACACAAAATTTACCATTTTAATAATTTTTAAGTGTGAAATTCAGTGGCATTAAATGTATTAACAATACTACCATTCCTTCCCAGACTTTTTTCATCATTCTAAACTAAAACTATATCCATTTAAAAACTTGCCATTATTCCCTCTCTCTGGCCTCTGATTAGTAACTATTCTAGTTCTACAAATTTTCCTGTTTTAAGAACCTTGTGTAAGGGGAATGATTTAATGTTTGTCCAATTTTATTTAGTTTTTATTTTTATTTTATTTGGCATAATGTTTATAGGGTTTATCTATGTTGCAGCATGTGTCAGAATCTCATTTCATTTTAAGGCTGACTAATATTCCATCGTTTCAGCATACCACAGTCTTTTTAATCCATTTATCTGTCAATAGACACCTGGGCTAATTTCTGCCAGTTGGTTGTTCTGCATAATGCTACTATGAATAAGTGTGTACAAATATCTGTGTCACTGCTAAAGAATTAGTCAAGAATGTCAAGAAAGAACTTACAGAACAGGAGAAAATCTTTGCCTGCTTCACCTCCAACAGAGGGCTAATATCCAGAATATATGTAGGACTAAAATGTCCGAACACCAAAACCACAAATAACCCAATCAATAAATGGGCTAGGGAACTAAATAGAAACTTCTCAATGGAGGAAGTCCAAAAGGCGCATTAATATATGAGAAAATTCTACATCACTAGCAATCAGAGAAATGCAAATCAAAACCTCACTCAGATTCCACCTCACCCCTGTCAGAGTGGCAAAAATGAAGAATACAAACAATAACAGATGTTGGAGGGGTTGTGAGATAGGAACACTATCCCACTGTTGGTGGGACTGCAAGCTTGTACAGCCACTCTGGAAAGCAGTGTGGAGACTCTTCAGAAAATTAGGTATGGAACCACTTTTTGACCCAGCTATCCCACTCCTGGGTATTTTCCCAAAAGAGATAGACTTGGCATACTACAAAGAAACAGCTACATCATTGTTTACAGCAGCTCAGTTTACTGTAGCTAAAGTTTGGAACCAACACAAATGCCTCTCACTGTACAAGTGGATTCAAAAACTGTGGTAAATATATATGATGGAGTTCTACTCTGCTACTAGAGAGAACAATATCATAGCATTTGCACCCAAATGGATGGAGATGGAAAATATTACGCTGAGTGAAATAACCCAAACTCAGAGACTCAAGGGCCGAATGTTTTCTTTCATATGTGGAAGCTAGAATACAATTGGAAACAGATTGAAAGTTGGCTAAGCTTAACATGGGTGAATTTGTACATGAGCAGGGGGAACCATGACTATGACACTGGGGAATGAAGGGAAGGAAGGGGGCAAGAAGGGGAGGGAGGGATTAGGGGGGATATCAAAGTAGTTGGAGGGAAGAAGTAGGGGGGTTATCAATCCAGTGGGGAACCTTTGAAGTCCATGAGAAACCCAACTAACATGGGGATAAAGTAGGGGAAATATGGGATCAGGGAGAACTCAAAGTGGGGAGATCATGAACTGGCATCAGCCTTGGCTTGCTCTGTCAATATCCATGTGTTTATGAATTTTAACAGCGATTCTCTCCAATATGTAAGATTATGTTGAATTAATAAAAAACAAAACAAAAAAACAAGTATCTGTATCATTTCCTGCTTTCAATCATTTTGAGAATGTATCCAGAAGTGGAATTTCTCAGTCATGTGGAAAGTCCACATTTAACATTTTTGAGGAACTTCCATTCCATTTCTCAGAGCAGTTACAACATCTTACATTCCTCAGTTATACACAAAAGTTCTAATTTTCCATATTCTGCCAACATATTATTATCTAATTTTTAAAAATAATAATACCCTACTGGATATACTGTGGAATCCCAGTGTGATTTTGTTTTGTATTTCTTTAATGACTAGTGATGTTTAGTATCTTATTGCCCATATAGATGTTTTGAAGAAATATCTATTCAAGTTCTTTGTCCATTTTTGAATTGAGTTATTTTGTTGTTGAGTAACAGGAATAAACAATATACCCTGGATGTTAATTTCTTTTATCGTATATGATTGAGAAATATCTATTCCCATTCTGTGGTTTGTGTTTTCACTCTTTTAATAGTGTGCTTTGAATCACAAATGCTTTAAACTTTGATGAAGTGTGAGTTATCTGCTCTTTCCTTCTTGTTATCTCTTGATGTCATATCCAAGGAATATTTATCAAATTCAAAGTCATGTAGGACTTCCCCAAACTTTTTTTAAGAGGGTTTTATAGATGTGATGCTTACGTTTAGGTCTTTGATACATTCTGGGTGAGTTTTTTTTTTTAATATGAAGTAGGGCCAGGTTTTTACCTGCATTCTTTTTATGTGGATATTGTTTCTTCATTTTCAAGACCTTTTGGCTATTCTAAGTTCTTTGAAGACCCAAACAGATTTTACAAATAGTAAGTTAATTTCTACCAAAAGTCTTTCTGGATTTCTATTGGGGTTGCTTTGAGACTATAAATCAATTTAGAAAAAGAAATTTCTCAATAATATTAACTTGCAATCTGTAATCATGATATTGCTGTTTATTTAAGACTTTCCTTTCTTTTGGAAATGTTATTTTTAGTGTACAGATGTTACATATATATGTTAAGTTTATGCCTAAGTATACCATGCTTTAAACTATTATAAATAATATTTTAAAATATTTTCTAATTATTAATTACAAGTGTATGAAATTACAACTGACAATTGTACCTTGGCCTTTAAACAGAGCAAATATTAGAGACAAGACAGCTATGCATAGAAAGAGATCAAAAGATCTTCGTGACCCCATTTCTTCTTGTGCTAAATAATAAGCTGTGATTGCTTAAGGGAAATCTCCACAGGGCCAGTCAATGATCTAGCAGGAGGTAGTAAGCTGTATTAACCTAAACTTTTGAGTTTTTATTTTTCAAATATCAGCAAGTAACTTAATACCTGCCAAAAAAATAGTTCACTGTTATTTAAAGAGAGACAACGAAATGAAGATATTCAATGATTTAACACAACAATGCCCAGAATCTAACCAAAAATTTCTAAACACAAGAAGAAACCCAACAATGTTACTTATAACCAAAAGAGGAAAGAACATGGAGGAAAATTAGAAATGTGATACAACTATGAAGTTGTAAAAAACTGTGGGCCACATCCCTGATCAGTTTAATAAAAGCAGTTCTAAGAGAAAAATTTATAGCACTGAGTGCCTACAATAAAAAAAGAGGGAGAGAGAGAGAGAGGAGAGAGAGAGAGAGAGAGAGAGAGAGATTCCAAATAAATAAGCTTTATGCTCCATCTCATGTCCTTAGGAAAAGAAGAACAAACTACCTCCAAAACCAGTAGGAGACAGGAAATGATTAAGATCAGAGCCAAATCAATGAAATTGAGAATAAGAAAACAATATACACAGAATCAATGCTGTGAAGAGTTGGTTCTTTGAAAAGATAAACAAGATTAATAAACACTTAGCCAATATAACCAAAGAGAGTGAAGACCCAAATTAACAAAATGAGAGATGAAAAAAAAAGAACACCACAGACTCTTTTGAAATACAGAGGATTTTCAGAACATTCCTTAAAAATGTACACTTTAATAAACTGGAAAAACTAGAAGACACTGATAAACTTATAGATACATATTACCTGCCTAAACTGAATCAGAAATATACAGAAAATCTAAACACACCAATATCAATTAATGAATTGAAGTGGCAATGAAAAGTCTTCAAAGAGAAAAGCCCAGAACCAGATGGTTTCTCAGTGGAGTTCTACAAGGCCTCTACAGAAGAACTAACACCAGTCTCTCTCAAATTATTTTATGAAATTGAAAGGAAGGAAACACTCCCAAATAGATTTTACAAAGCCTATATAACCCTGATACCAAAACCAGACAAAAACACATCAAGGAAAGAAAACTGCAGACCAATAATCTTGATGAACATAGATGCAAAAATTCTTATTAAAATATTATGAAACCACACTCAAAGACACATCAAGAAGATAATAAACAAAGATTAAGTGGGTTTCATTATAGGAATGCAAGGTTGTTTAAGCATATGCAAATCAATAAATGTAATTCACCACTTAAACAGAGTTAAAGACAAGAATCACATGATCTTCTTTTTTTTAATTGAGAAATTTATTATTGAACAACCATACACAATTTTAACAAAATAATATAAAATGTGTATAGATTCTGGATATTAGAAATACCCCCAGGAGTGCCTCCCCAATTACCCACCTTTATCCCTCCCTTGCCCTCCCCACAATATCTCTAAAAAAGGATTATGTTGTATAACATTACATCTTATCTGGATTTAACCCATGATAATAGACCATCTTTCTCAATGGCCAGGTCTAGTCCCAACCTCCACAGATGAGTGGAGACAATCAACCCTTAGTTCTCTGAGTTAAGCTGATTTTACTCAGCATAATTTCTTCCATAGCCATCCATTTACCATCAAAGGCTGCAATATCATTGTTTCAAATTGCTAAGTAAAATGCCATGGTATATATGTACCACAGCTTTGGATCCATTCATCCAGTGAGGGACATCTGGGTTGTTTCCATAGTCTAGCAATAGTAAATTGAGCTGCTATGAACATAGATATTGCTGTGTCACTATAATGTGCTGATTCTAAATCCCCTGGAAAGATAGCCAGGAGTGGAATAGCAGGGTCATATGGTGGACTCATCCCTAGTTTTTTGAGGATTCTCCACACTGCTTTCCAGAGGGGCTGTACCAGTCTGCAGCTCCACCAACAGTGTGTTAGTGTGCCTATCTCTCCACAGCCCCTCCAGCATCTATTATTGTTTATTGTCTTCATTTTTGCCATTCGGACTGGTGTAATGTGATATCTTAATGTGGTTTTCATTTGCATTTCTCTGATTACTAGTGATTTAGAGCACTTTCTCATGTATTCATTGGCTTGATCAATGTCCTCTGTTGAGAAGTTTCTATTTAGCTCTTTGGCCCATTTATTAATTGGGCTGTTAGTGTTTTTGTAGATTCTGGATATGAGACCCTTGTCAGAGAAATCATAGCCCATGATTCTCTCCATTTCTGTAGGAAACCTCTTGACTCTTTTGATTGTTTCCTTGGCAGTACAAAAGCTTTTTAGCTTTATGGCATCCCATCACTGATTTTTTACTTTACTTCCTTCACGTTTGGAGACATGTTGAGAAAGTCTTTGCCTACTCCCAAATGCTGAAGTTTTGGACCTAATTTGTCTTCTATCAGTTGCAAGGTAGCTCGTTTAATACCTAGCTCCTTGATCCATTTTGATTTGATTCTTGTGCAAGGAGAAAGACATGGGTCTAATTTCAACTTTCTGCAAGTGGCTGACCAGTTTGTCCAGCACCATTTGTTGAAGAGGCTGTCACTTCTCCTTAATAGATGCAGAAAAGGCCTTTGAAAATACAATATCCATTCATGTAAAAAGTACTGGAGAAACTAGGAATTAAAGGAATTACCTCAACATCATAAAAGCCATTTATGACAAACAAAACATCATACTGAATGGAAAAAAACTAAAAATATTTCCTCTAAAATCAGGAACAAGACAAGGCAATCCACTCTCACCACTACTATCAATATTGTCCTCAAAACATTAGCCAGAGTTATTAGGCAAGAAAAGGAAATCAAAGTGATATAAAAAGGAAAAGAAGACATCAAACTATCTGTTTTCCAATGACATGATCCTGTATCAAGAAGATCCAAAAATCTCTACTGGAAGACTTCTACAGCATACAAATAAGTTCAGCAAAGTAGTAGGATACAAAATCAACACTCATAAATCAATAGCTTTCTTCCAACAGTGATTTATCCAAGGAAGAAATCAGGAAAACCATCCTATTCATAATAACCTCAAAAAATTTTTAAGAATTACTCTAACCAAGGAGGTAAAAGACCTCTACAATGTTAATTTTCTAACACTTAAGAAACAACTTGAAAAAGACCTTAGAAGATGGAAAGATATTCCATGTTCTTGGATAGGCAAAAACAGTATTATCAAAAGAGCCATACTATCAAAAGCAATAAACAGATTTCATGTAATCATCATAAATAACAATGACATTCTTCACAAAATTAGGAGAAAAAAAACAATGATTTTTAAATACCAAAGCAATACTAAGCAAGAAAAACAAAGCAGGAGGTATCACAATAGTGATCTAAAATGATACTACAGAGTTATAGTAACAAACACAACAGCATGGCATTGGCATACAAATGGAAATGAAGACACATGGAATAGAATAGAATAGAAGACACAGAGACAAATCCACATACCTACAAGCCATCTGATATTTAATAAATATGCCAAAAATATATTTTGGAAAAAAGACAGTCTTGCTGCAAATGGTGAAGAGAAAACTGAATATATAGAAAATACAAAATAGATCCCTATCTCTCACCTTGCACAAAACTCAACTTGAAATGGATCAAAGACTTAGGAATTAGACCAGAAACTTTGCAATTGCAAGAACAAAACATAGGTTCAACACTCCATCATATAGCTGCTGGCACCAACTTCCTAAACAAGACACCCAAAGTACAAGAAATAAAATCAATAATTAGTAAGTGGGATGCCATCAAAAGAAAAAGCTTCTGTACAGAAAAAAAAAAACATCATTAGGAGTGTGAAGAGACAGCCTGCAGAATGGGAGAAAATCTTCTCCAGATACTCCTCTGATAGGGAATTAATATCCAGAATATATAAATAACTTAAAAACCTTAACACATGCATGCACATGTGCATGCACACACACACACACACACATACACACACACACACACACAAAATAAATAAATAAAATAACCCAAAAGAACTAAACAGAAATTTCTCAAGAGAAGAAACACAATGACCAAAAAACTTATGAAAATTAATATTCAATATCTCTAGCAATCAGGGAAATACAAATCAAAGCTACACTAAGATCTTTCCCCACTCTGAAAGGTAATGGTCAAAAATACAAACAATAATAAATGCTGGCAAAGTTGTAGGGAAAATGGTACAGTTGTATCTTGTGGTGGGATTGCAGACTAATGCAACCACTCCGGAAAACAGTATGGAGATGCCTCAGAAACTAGGGATAGAACCAACATATGACCCAGCTATCCCAATTGGCATTTTTGCAAAAGATCTAAAATTAGCAAACTATAGTGATACAGTCACCTCAATGTTTATATTAGCTCAATTCACAATAGTTAAATTATGGAAACAGGTATCTATCAGGAGATGAATGAATAAAGAAATTGTGATACACCACACACACACACACACACACACACACACACACAATGGAGTTCTGTTGTCCTATAAAAAAGAATGAAATTATGGCATTTGCTAGTAAATGGATGGAAATGGAGAAGAGCATGCTAAGTGAAATTAGGCAAATTCAGAAACTCAAAGGCTGAATGTTTTCTCTCATATGCAAAAGCTAGAAGAAAATAAAGGAAAGTGGAAGGGAAGGATAAGACAACATAAAGATAGAGAGAAGATCAGTAATACAGAACAGAAGATGGAGAGACATTGTAGAGGTTTGGGTAAGAGGTGGCAATGCAAAATGAATTCTTTAAAAAATCATGTTATGGGCGGGACTGGCTGATCAGCAAAAAATGGTCTTGGGGTCTCAGCTGCCAAGGTCAGAAAACCAGAATCTACCAGCCTGAGTATTGGCCATTTTCCAAAGGGGCTGTGTGGTACTGGGATCTCCCTCTCCACCTGCAGTTGCTGCCAGTGGAGCCATGGGAGGAGAAGATTCGACACAAGATTAACCTCTTCCTCCCCTGTATTTTGAGATCCTGCTGTCGCATTCGACCAGCGGAACGGCAATAAGACATGTACACTCTTGTTGCTTGCGGAGATCTCTCTTTATTCAGGAAGTCAAACAGCTTAAATAGTAAAAGTGAACTAATCCATAGGCTGTTGATATGAGGAAGAAAACTCTGTCGGCTCCTATTGGTTGTCCCTAGGTGGTCAGATGTTGCAAGCACAAGAACCAGGAACAGCAAGAGGTCAGCTGACTTGGTTTGGCCAGCCAGCAGCCGCCAGCCACAATCTTAAAGCTGCCTGCGTGGCGTGGGCCCTGGGTGCCGCCTGCCACATCTCCCCCTTTTTGTTTAAGACGAGACCATGCCTGTCTTAGGTTGCTAGGATAGAGCTACATTCTTACCCGTCATTGGGTGTTGAAGTACAACTTCTTCAATCCATGTCTTAGGTTGATATGTGCTCTTCCTGGTCTTACCCGTCTTTAACCGGTCTAGCATGCTCAGCCATACTTCAGGGGAGTGGCCAGCATCGATGGCTAGCAAAGCTTGGTGTAGAATTACCATCTGTTTACGCTGGTTACCACGTAGCTTACACATCCACCACACACCGATACCAGATATGAGACACAGGGAACCACCAAAAACCAGGAAGGCAAGCCAATTTCTTCCCCAAGCAACAACAGATTGGAAATCCTATCACCAGTGATCATAGAAACAGAGGATATATCCATACAATCAATAATAAAACAAAAGGCATGAGACAAGTTATAAGTATGTCCTCCAAATGGTCCCAGGTCCGAAATAAAAGGAACAGTAGGTAGTCCTAAAGAAGAGTTTGTAGTGAACAGGGCAGGGTAAGAATTAGAAAAAGCAGACAGAGGTAAAGGACAAGGCCAGGCTTTTACAATATTCCAAAGTTGTCTCTGTTCCCTGCTAACAAGGGGGAGAAGTATCCCCAGCACCAGGAGGATCATCACCATGTCGTTGCTCTTCGTCATCTTGAAGGTTGCCTTCCAGTTGTGCAGGCTTGATCAATCATTCAGGTACCCAAATTGGCGATGATGCGTCCTGTGGGAAAACACAAACAGATCCTCAGCTCCAGATTAACACTGGATCTGGGCCTTTCCATTGCCCTGATAAAAGATCTTTCCATAGCACTGAAGGCCATTTGTGTTTAGAGGGTTCAGCATGATGGACGGCAGCAGATCATCCATCCGAGTCAGGATTTAAAAAATTTACGGTAAATAAAGCAATGGAGAGTTTATCCTTAGGGGATCTGAAGGATGCCCCTATTCCCCCTTTTTGTTTATGTTTTTCTTTGTTTTTCTTTTTTTTGCTATGTGGTCACCAGGAGATATTGCAGCCACACCTCTAGGTGCCACTGCAAGTATTTTAATCTCTCCTGTATAATCAGAATCAATAACTCCAGGGGAAATCATAAGCCCCTTCAGTGCAGATGAGCTTCTCCCTAAAACCAATCCCACCGTTCCTTTCGGTAGAGGGCCACTCACGGTGGTAGGAATTGGTTGCACCCCCATATCTGGTGTCAATATTGCTCTGGCGGAGGCACAAAGGTCCAATCCTGCGCTCCCTCTTGTTTGTCTGATTGGGGCGTCAACGGGAAATGAGTGCGAGGCACTGTCTGAATGGCCCCGTATATTTGTGGGCCCCGAGGCTGAGGGCCCTGTTTCCCATTTTTTGGAGACAATGGAGACAATGGATTTCCGTCCTTATCTCTAGTAGATTTGCATTCATTTGTCCAATGGTTCCCCTTTCTGCAACGGCGGCACACGCCCGGGGAAGGACCTTGAGGGCAATTCCTTTTAATATGTCCTGATTGCCCACATTTGTAACAAACTCCTGTACAAAAATTGGCCCTCCCAGTCTCTCCTCTCAATCACTGTGTAATGGCAGCAGCCACAACTTGTCCTGGTATTACTGTTTCATTAATATCTTTGCATGCTTTTAAGTAGTCTGAAATTTCTTTATTTCTCCATGGTCTTATGGCTTCTTTACACCATTTGTTAGTGTGCTCATAAGCAAGCTGCTCAGCCAGGGGCGTGACTTGGTCTACATCCCCAAATACACGGCTAGCTGTTTGCATTAATCTGTCTACAAACAGGGACAGCATTTCTCCACCACTTTGAGGAATGCTTGGACGGTGGCCATTTTTAGAGGCGTTCCATTCTTTTTTAACAGCTCCTTAAGAGGCCATTCCATTCTGATCCACGATATTTCTGATCCCATTGTTAATCTTAAGCCCTTCCAAGATAGCTATCACAAAAATACACAGAAACCAAATACACAACAATACCACAAACACACAAAGACTTACAACTTGACACAAATTCGTCTACTAAAGAACGTCAGACGCTATCTTGCAGCCACTTGCTTAGTCCCTCAGCGGAGACTCTTCCGTTAGTCCCCCAGGGAGACTCTTCCGTTATCCTCAAGGTCCCTACTCCTGTTCAAACAGGGTCTGCTAGTTAAATTTAAACTTACCATTAATACTTACAATTGGTTTTTGCGTGCCCCATACGGGCCACCATCTGTCGCGTTTGACCAGCGAAGCGGCAATAAGACATGTACACTCTTGTTGCTTGCAGAGATCTCTCTTTATTCAGAAAGTCAAACAGCTTAAATAGTAAAAGTGAACCAATCCGTAGGCTGGAAGAAAACTCTGCCAGATCCTATTGGTTGTCCCTAGGTGGTCAGATGTTGCAAGCACAAAAACCAGGAACAGCAAGAGGTCAGCTTACTTGGTTTGACCAGCCGACAGCCACCAGCCACCATCTTAAAGCTGCCTGAGTGGTGTGGTCCCCAGGTGCCGCCCGCCACACCTGCTATCTGAAGAAACAGACACTCTTCAAAATGGGTATTTACTTGCCATCACAATATATCGTGAGAGCTCTCTCAAAGAAAGCTGCTATTATTGGTGCTAGTCATCAGCACATCTGCTTTAGTAGAAATGGACTAGTATCTGCACCTATTGCCTCTCAAGTTCTCGCAGACCGGTCTGGCATCTTTAGGTCTATATTGACCAAATAGCTCCCCATCACAACAAAGCAAAGCCATAAGAAGCTCCAATTATTCTGCCAAGAGTAACAAGGTTGAATTACAAGACACATCTCTGATTCTAAAAATGAAGAGAAGGGGATATAACTCCCCCCCTCAACCCCACAGCTCCCCACCCAAGGATCCCATAGCAGGTACCCTAGATGAAAACCAAAGATATTGTGTCAACATTATGATTAGTAATTCAAAGAGTTGAGAGATGAAATAAGGAAAGAGATCAGAGAACAATTTGAAGAGCTGAGAGATAGCTTTTAAAGGGAAATAAAGGAATAATTCCATGAGATGAAAGATCAGCTATACAAAGAAATAGACATTCTGAAAAGAGATGTAGCAGAGCTACAGGATTAAAAAACACGATTAACCAAATCAAATCTTTACTGCATGCTACAAACACCAGAGTATACTCTATTGAGAATAGAACTTCAGCTCTTGAAGAACGAACATCAGAAAATGAAGATCGGCTAAGCAATGTTGAACTCAAAGAAGATAAACAAGATAAATAACTTACATTACATAATCAGAACTTCCAAATAATATTTGATGAGATGAGGCATAATAATCTGAGAATCATTGGCCTGGAGGAAAAATCTGAACAGCAAACAAGAGGCATCAAGAACCTTTTAACTGAAATCATAAGCAAGAACTTCCCTTATCTTGCAATTGATCCGGAATATCTATCACATCCAAGATGCTTATATAACACCAAACTGGCCTAATCAAATGAGAAATTCACCAAGACATATCATATACAAAATGAGTAACAGAGAAATTAAAGAGAGAATTCTAAAAGCAGCTAGAGAAAAGCCCCAAATCACATTCAGAGGCAAATGAATTTGGAACACTATGGATTTTTCAGAGCAAACTATGAAGGCCAGAAGAGCTTGGAACAATATCTTTCAAGGGTTGAAAAATAACAACTTCCACCCAAAGATGATACACCCTGCAAAACTCAGCTTCAAATGTGATGGGGAAATTAAATACTTCAACGATAAACTCAAGCTAGCAAGATACATGAACACAAATTCTGCACTACAGAATATTCTCAAGGATGTTCTCCATTCAGAAGAAAACGTCAATGATATCCTAAATCCTTAAACAAGGGCCAGTCAATAATCATATTATACACAAATTGACTTCCAATATGACTCAAAACTCTGTAATTATTACAAAGTCTGAGACTCAGTCTCCCATATCTATTCTAACTTTGAATGTGAATGGACTCGAAGACCCAATTAAAAGACACAGACTGGCCCATTGGATCAAAAAACAAAATCCAACAATATGTTGGCTGCAAGAGACACATTTGACACTCAAAAATAGACACAGGCTAAAAGTGAAAGGATGGCAAAACGTCTACCAGGCCTGCACCCAAAAAAAGCAAGCTGGCGTAGCGATTCTAATTTCTGACAAAGTTAATTTCCAACTAAAACTAATCAGAAAGGACAAAGAGGGACACTTTACCATACCAAAAGGGACAGTCCATCAAGAAGATATAACGATAATTAACATTTATGCCCCCAGCTACAACCCCCCCCCCAATATATGGAAAAAATACTTAAGGACATTAATCCCTTCATTGATCTCAACACAATAATTCTGGGGGACTTCAACACACCACTATCAACTCTAGACAGATCATGAAAACAAAAAATCAAAAACTACATCTCCAATCTGAACAAATCTATTAATCAATCTGGCTTAATAGACATCTACAGAATATTCCATCCTAAGACAGCTGAATTTACCTTCTTCTCAGTGGCTCATGGATCCTTCTCTAAAATAGACCACATCCTAGTTCACTGAGATAATCTTAACAAATATAAAAAAGTGGATATAATCCCATGTATTCTGTTAGATCATATGCTATGATCTTAGCAATCAACAATAAGAGAAACAACAGAATCTACTCAAACACTTGGAAATTGAATAATTCCCTCTTAAACGAAGGATGGGTAAAAGAGGAAATGAGAGCAGAAATTGAAGTTTGGGGAATTGAATGAGAATCAGGAAACAACATACTGAAACCTCTGGGACAGTATGAAGGCATTCTTAAGAGGACAACCCCAGCAATGTGGAGAAGCCTGGGGTTTGCCCTGGCCCTCTGTCTCCTCACCTGTGGAGGAACAGAGAGCCAGGGCGAAAACTTCATTTGTAAGCAAGCCCCAGCCTGGAGCACAAGAGATCAAAATCCAATGCAGAACTCCCAAGGTTCAGTGACTGTGGTTGCTCTTTTTCAAGCTTCCTGATACCTATGCATTCTGCAGGCATCCAGATTGGAAGATCTGTGGGTAAAATTGGAAAAAGAAGGATATTATAATATTTCTTATGTTGTTGTTAATCATCAAGGAACCTCTTCTCAATTAAAATACATTCATCTTAAAAATAGGGTTTCAGACGATATTCCTGTTTATCAACAAGAAGAAAACCAAACAGATGTCTGGACAATCTTAAATGGATACAAAGATGACTTCCTCATATATGACAGATGTGGCCATCTTATATATCATCTTGGTTTGCCTTACTCCTTCCTAACTTTCCCTTATGTAGAAGATGCCACTAAGATTGCTTACTGTGAAGACAGATGTGGAAACTGCTCTGTTAGGACTCTCAAAGATGAAGACTTCTGTAAAAATGTATCTTTGCCCCCTGTGGAAAAAACAACTGAGGCTCTGCAGCCACATCACCATCACAAGAATCACCACAAGCATGGGCATCAGCATCTTTGGAGCAGTGAGCTTTCAGAGAATCAGCAATCAGGAGCAGCAGATACTCTGCCACATCCCCCTCCACTAAGCCTTCACCACCACAAAAACACAAGGGCCAATATAGGCAGGGTCACTCAGAGAGCTGACATATGGAAGGAAGTGAAGGTTTACAATTTTCACTTGCACAAAGGAAGCTCTGCCGAAAGGGATGCATAAATCAATTATTGTGTAAGTTGTCCAAAGATCCACAGGCAGTTTCTAGTAGCTGTCGGTGCCATTGTCGACAGCTGATATTTGAAAAATCAGGGTCTGCAATCACCTGACAGTGTGCTGAAAACCTCCCATCTTTATGTAGCTGACAGGGACTTAGGGCAGAGGAGAACGTCATTGAATCTTGTCAGTGACGAATGCCTCCAGCTGCCTGACAAACAAGTCAGCAGTTTGATCCCTTAGAAACTGGCACCAGTTGAAGCTGAAATAACAGGGCAAAAAAGTGAAAATGATGTTCAAACTAAATATTTAAAATAAGATGTACTCTCCAAGCCAGTCTAAACACAATTTCATTTCCAGCATTTTTACAAGTCACCTAATAATCAGTGTACCAAAAATAGCAACTGGACAATGTGTAAACATGGAGAAACCTACTATATTGGCTTCCAAATTTTAAATTTTATGCCATATAAACTTTGACCCAAATCATAGTTTTATTATGAGGCATCTGAAAAGTGATTGCAGCTTTTGGTTAATATGTCTTTCTTTTTCTTTTTCCAGAATTCTATTTGCATTGATGAGAACAGAAATGTAAACTATGACCTAGGGGTTTCTGTTGGATAGTTAGTAACTTAGAATGGAGGAAGAACAACAAAGACATGTTTTCCATTTTTTCTTTGTTTGTCTCTCAAAACAATATTATCTTTGTCTTTTTAATCTTATATCTTTAACTGATTAAACCTTTAAAGAAAGAAGTGGATCCTGCTTAAGATCCATAAATACTTAACACATGCATGTTTTGCTAAGAAAGCATATATGACTACACTTTAGATATACTTTTTTATATCTAATACTCATATCTTGACTTTTACTATCATCTACAAATAAAGCCTTTGTATCTTGTTTTCTTTAACACTATATCATACTCTTCTGAATTTTGAGTGGCTGTCTTAAATGATGTAATGAGAAAGAAAAGAATGTTGTTTATCTTTAGACTGCATACAGTATTTCCATAGTCAATGATGGTTTAATAGGGAAACTAAACCCTGTAAACTTGAACTCCTTTATGGATAATACTGTTAAGCAAGAATATAGTATACAGTTGACTAAGGTGTGGATTTATCTAAATAAACTCAATATGAAAAGTTTTTTAAAAATCATGTTATATGCATATATAATTATACCATAGAAAATTACACTTTAATGCAAAAGTAAAAATAAACAATCAAATATAAATAAATAGATGAGTGAGAGGAAGTTACTAGAGTAGAGGAAGGGGAACAGGAGAAAAGAGAGAGGTCAGGAGGGAAAAGGGGTAGATCATGAAATGAGATCAAAATCCAAGCATGCATGAGTTTGTTGGTACGAACACAGCTACTATGTAGAACTATAAAGTTCTAATTACAAAAATAATTGTTGTCTTAAATACTAGTTTTTTAAATTTGTAGATTTAAAAATTTGATTTATGTTTCCATATTTCTAGTGGAATTTCCTACTTTTCTGATATTATATTGATTTTTTTTTTGAAATTTTAGTATATTTTTTCTAGTTCTTCTAGGTTCTTGGCTACTATTTTCTGTTTATATCTTTCTGGCATGTTTCCTTGGGTTTTATGTCACACTTCCCACTTCTTCTCAGGCCTAATAATTTTTTATTGGGTGCTGGACATCATCATTGCTACAAAATTAAATTTCCTGATTTTTTATGTCTGTCTTAATACAATGTTATGCTTTGTTTTAGGAGAACATTAAAATTTGCTTTTATAACAGGTCAATACATTTTGTTTATTTTTTAGGATTTGTTAATCTGAGTCCAGGATAGCCTTTTCTTTGGGTCTAGAATAAACCCCAGCACTAAGGAGCAATTTTCTGGGATTTCTAAATGCCCAGGTATTCAATGATGTCACTGCACTCTGGCTTTTATCATCAAGTTCAATTCCGGTGATGCCACAATTCAATACAGCCTATTCACATTTTTTGGTTTCTTCTTTGCATAGCTTTCCCTCTGGTCTTCTGTCCCATGATTTCAGCTGCCTGAACACTAATTGATCTCTGTCTACTCAACTCAGTGAGACCTCCAGGCTCTATTTGAGATTTCCATCCTTGCATCTCAGGCTAAAAAATGACTCCCTGGCCCAAAGTTGGTGCAGTCATGATATTCAACTTGCTTATTTAGTTTTCCCTCAAGGCTTATAGCCCTATGATGACTTCTTTCCAAAATCTGAAAATGGTTATTTTACGCATATATATTTCAAATATCATGGTTATTTATATTAGGAATCCTAATCTTACAAATTACATGATTAGATTCATCAATTTCTCTAATAGTTGGGGTAGAATGATTTCTAATCTGCATATAGATTCCCTTTTATTTGCTGTCTCCTAATTTTGAAAAAGTACTTTGACTTGACTGGGTAGTTTCCCTTCAGTTACAGTTCTTTCTTTAGAATGAGCCATGTTGTTGAGAAAATAACAGCAAAAAAGTAAAGTGAATTCTTAAAATTTGGTAAAAATGAATGCATTTACAACCCTCTATGCAACTTTATTTGTTATTGTTGGTCCACAGTTATTAAAATGGAACAAAGTAGAATAGTAGCCATCTATCCTTCTTGCTTGCCCCATGTTTTTCCCCCAACTTTAAAGAAAGACTATCATCCAATTAAGAATCTAGAGGACTACCAGGAAAATGGTAAATGGCAAGCAAGTCTCACCCCAGCACTTTTGGTGACCTGAAAGGAAGAAATATGAGGATTGCTACCTTCCAGTAAGGAACACATATTTGAAAAGATTTGCCATACACAGAGCAGGTCAGTGGGAGATTAGAGTCTTTGGAGACTTGGGTGCAGCAAGTGGAAAAGAGGAACTTGTTCAGATCCATCTGGTCTTGCCGGTAAGTGCTCTCCCCTCAGTTCAGCAGCAGGTGAGACTCTGTTCCTCTTACTCAAACCAGTTCAACCTAGCAGAGACTGATTATAAAAACCTGTACTGGGCTGGTAGCAGATTCTCCCTGCATATCTGCTGTGGAGGAGGGGACGGACCCCCCCCCCCCCACTTAGGAGGAGGTCAGACTGTAGCATTTTTTGAACAAGCAGGTAGGACTACAGAGCAGGGAGCCTAAGGCAGATATCCTCACAATCCTGCCAGGATACTACACTCTGCTGTTTACAAGGAGAGTGCAAACAGGAGCTCCGCTCTGTCCTTAAACTGGGACAACAACAACCTTGCATCTTTGCCCCAAGGAGAGAACATGTGTCTGGTTTCCAACCCTAAGTGGTACAGGCTGCAGCCATTTTGAGCACACAGGCAAGACAGGTGTAAATTTGTTTCAGACACTCATTACCTATGACAATGCCAGGGCAAATTCAGCAAGAACTGAGGAAAGCCTGGAGCCTGTGTAGTCTGCAGGACAGTTAAATCAGAAATAATTGGATCTGGGAGTGAAGCAGCTTCCTGAGGGCAAACCCCTCCCAACCAGCAAGCCCCAGACTCTGGGAAAACAGTTCAAGACCACAGGTTGGACTTTACTGGTGATCAGCAGGGCCGCTTCAAGTCCATATTTCAGATATGATTTTTTTCTTCTCTTTTAATGTGTATGTGCTTGTGTGTAATAAGTGTTACTGTGGACCTCTTTCTTCTTTCTACTTAATTATTTCTTACCTTTCTCCTGAATACTTGCTTTACTGTAATTTTAGTATTTGCCACACCACCTGAGGTCAGGGATGCAAAGCACACTAGTAGTCCACTTCTTTGTTGCCCACATCTTCTCTACTCTCTAGCAATAGTCACTCTATTCTTCTAACACTTAACCCTGCCCCCATGTCATTTCCCCAACCTCTCCCCCTGTCTTTATCTCGTCTTTTTTCTCTTTTTTCTTCCTTTTTTTAAAAAATTTTGTTCATTTGTTCTTTGACTTTTATTTTTGGCAATTTGCAAGAGTCTTAAAGTAACTGAACATATTGTCTATTCATCCTTATGGAGGGCCTGAATGTATATCCGATGTGATTGCCAAATTTGATAATGCTTGATTACTTTTAATCCAGTTACAGTCTGATGGTTAATAGTGTTGTAAACAAAGATTGTTATTAATCCTACCACACCACTAATAGGTGATAATTAAGAAGGTATCAGTGCTAGAAGGAACAAAGAAACCAGGTCAATACTCTTTATTTTACCCATTGGCTGCTCATATTGTCTCTTACGCCTTACCTTGTGAGGTATCAGATATTGCAAAGGCAAATAATAAACCATAATTGGGAAGACTGCTGTTAATGTCAACTTCTCAAATTGCACCCAGCACAAGTTACCAAAGAGAAAAAAACCCCCACAACTCATCAACATCTCCAAAGTAATATAACCTAAGAGGGTTCACAGACCCACTCCCCAACCCTGAAAATGAAGAGAAAGGGAAACAATTCTCCCCCTCAAACCCACAACTACCCAGCCAAGGAGTCCATGTACATGGTCCTGGAGGAAAACCTAGAAAAGTGTATCAATAATCTGATTATTAAAACAATTAAAGAATTAAAAGAAGACATAAGGAAGGAAATAAAGACAATTGCAGGAGCTAAGAGACCACTTTGATAAAGAACTAGACATTCAGAAAAAGATGGAACAGAGCTCTCAGAACTGAAAAACACAGTCAACCAAATTAAAATCTCTGTTGAAGATATTAAAATCAGAGTAAACTCAGTAGAAAATAGAACTTCAGCTCTCGAGGACTGAACATCACACAACTAGATAAGCTGAACAATGTTGAGCCCAAAGAGGATAGATAAGAAAAGAAACTTACTGAATATGATCAGAACTTCCAAGAAGTATGGAACAAGATGAGAAGAAATAACTTGATAGTCATTGGGATAGGGGAGAACTCAGAACAACAAATGAATGGCATAAAGAATCTTCTCAATGAAATAGCAAAAGTAAATTTCCCCATATTAGAATTGATCCAGAAACTCAAACTCAAGACACCTATAGGACATCAAATAGACCTAACCAAATGAGAAACTCACCAAGACACATCATATACAAAATAAATAACAGAAATCAAGGGGAAAAAATTAAAATGAGTAAGAGAAAAACACCAAATCACATTCAGAGGCAGGCCAATAAGGACTGTGGATTATTCAGTTCAAACAATGAAAGGCAGGAGAGCATGGAATGATGTTTTTCAAATATTGAAAGAAGACAATTTTCAGCCAAAAGTATTTGTCCATGGATCAAAGATGAAATGAGAACAGAAATCAAGAAATTCTTAGAAAAGAAAGAGAATGATGACACAACACATCAAAATCTCTGGGACAGTATGAAAGCATTCTTAAGAGGTAAATTTATAGCACTGGGTGCTTCATCAAAAAATTAGGAGAGAGACCAAATAAATAAACTTGTGCTTCAACTCAATTCCCTACAAAAAGAGGAACAATTCAATCCTAAATCCAACAGAAGGCAGGAAATAACCAAGATCAGAGCTGAAATCAATGAAATTAAGAACAACAACAAAAAAAAAAATACAAAGAATCAACAAAACAAAGAGTTGGTTCTTTGAAAAAATTAAATAAAATTGATAGACCCCCTAGCCAACCTCACTAGAAGAAAGAATGAAGTGAAGCAAATCAACAAAATCAAAGATGGAAATGTAGACATCACCACTGACTCAACTGAAATCCAGAAGATTATCAGAACTTATTTTGAAAAACTGTACTCTTTCAAGTTTGATAATCTAGAAGACATCAACAAATACCTTACCACACATGACACCACCAATTTAACGCAGGAGGACATTGAAAATTGAAATAAACCAATCTCAGGTAGCAAAATTATATCAGTAATCAAAGGCCTTCCAAAAATGAAAAGCCCAGGACCTGAAGGATTCTCAGCAGAGTTCTACCAGACTTTTATAGAAGAATTAGCACCCTTCCTTAATAGGCTACTCCATGAAATTGAAAGTGATGGAACCCTCCCAAATACTTTTACAAGGCAAATATAACCCTGATTCCAAAACCCAATGAAGACACATCAAGAAAAGAAAACTACAGACCAATTTCCCTAATGAACATAGATGAAAAAATTCTTAATAAAATTATATTATAGTAAGTCATGTACAAAAACTCATCAAAAAGATAATATATCATGACCAAGTGGGTTTCATTCCAGGAGCACAAGGCTGGTTCAACATGTGCAAATCAATAAATGTGATTCACCACTTACACAGAATTAAAGACAAAAACCATATTATCATCTCAATTGATGCAGACAGGGCCTTTGATAAAATTCAACACTCATTTATATTCAAAACTCTGGAGAAGAAAAGGATCAAAGGAAGATACTTTAATTTTATTTTTTTTTCAAATTTATTAGAAGTATATAGCAATACAGGATACAGATGAGGGGGAAACATTGTCAAAACTGTAGCAATCAATGTGTATAAACTTTGTTATCCAGGGGTAATGCCAACGCATAGATAAACTACTATGGGTTTCATCTGTTGCAGTTTCCCCCAGAAGAACTCATGTGTTAAATGGGTATCTAGTGTAGGAATAACATCGGCTTCTGGGATGGTTCCCCCATCTTCCCAATCACCAGACTCCTATGAGTTCTTCATATACC
>PVKS010019382.1:0-38478 GCA_004027875.1 Aplodontia rufa | reverse complement strand
GGTGATGGTGGTGATGGTGGTGGTGGTGGTGGTGATGGTGGTGGTGGTGGTGGTGATGATGATGATGATGATGGTGGTGATGGTGATGATGGGGTGGTGGTGATGATGGTGTTAGAAAGAAGGCTTGAGGGACCAAGGGCAGATTCCTTTTCTGCAGTCCATTACCCCTCTGCTGAATACGGGGCTGGACAGGATCACTTCATAGTCCTCTCAGCCTCAGTGCCGTTAGCTACCTGGAGGAGATTCACCCCGGGGCCCAGATAACTCCCCAGCTGTGGAGGCTGGTGCTGGGCTGGTGGCCAAGAGGTCAGCAAGTAGGAAGTCCTGGAGATGCCTTAAGGACAGGGTGAGGCTGGGACTAAGAGCAGGGCAGATTTCCTCTTTTCCCTCTGTGTGGTGTGAACACGAGTTCTGCGTTGGGAGGGGATGGCCCAAAGCTGGCTGGGGGACAAGAGCCTCCCTACCCAGACACTCTGGGAGTGCACAGCCTTCCCTCCTGCATTCCTGCCTTCACTACCACCCCACCTCACTCCAGCCTGGCATCCAGGGCCTGGCCTCTGGGCCAGTCACTCTAGATCTGCCCGGAGGCAGCAGGAGATTGTGGGCACCTCACCACTCTGCATGACCCTCCCAAGGTCCCCCACCCCTGGAGAGGCTGTGGCCCATCAAGCTGCCTTATCTATCAAGCTGCCATATCAAGCACTCCAGTAGTCAGGCCACCCACTGAAAAGCCTGGGCCAGCAGCTAATGAATGTGACCCTCCCACCAGCCCCTGCCCCCACTCCTGCTCAGCTCTGGCTCCCGCGCCATCATGTCTCCTGCCTGACACCTGGTGTGTTTGGTATCAGAGGGGCAGCAGCAGGGGACCCAAGGTGCCTGCTGATAAAGTCACATTGCCCACTCAGTGCCCTGAAATCACAGCCCCCAACCAGCACTCAGGAGGTCTCTGATAAGATGTCAGGCCGGGGGATATCTGAGAGCCACGCAGTACAGCAGCAGCAAGCACAAAGGCCCTGGGGCAGGAGAAGCTCCCAAAGTCTTAAGGAGACTTCTTGGTAGCAACCCACCCCCAGTGGTGCCAAGGACAGGGCATTGCTGCTCCTGGTGATGAGGGGTCACATGTCAAGGCCTAGGCTGAGATATGGGCACTTGGGGGAGGCAGCTAAGGAACCCCACCTGCATGTACGGGATTCAGCAGCACTGGGCAGTGCTCCACAGCTGGGACAACCTGGTGGATTCAAAGCTTTTTAGCTTAAAAGTGTTCCTATTAAAAGGTACTCTAGCCAGGCATGGTGGCACATGCCTGTAATCCCAGCTATATGGGAGGCTGGGCAGGAGGATGCAACTTAGCAAGACCCTGTCTCAAAGTCAAATTAAAAGGGCTAGGGTGTGGCTCAGTGGTAGAGGGCCCCTGGGTTCAAACCCCAGGTTTAAAAAATGTCAGTCCAAGAGACACGTCGGTAAACGCCATCCTCACCCATCATGCCCATAGAAGGCTCTGTCCTGGGACCAGGAGGCGGCACCTCCCTCACCCACTCCTGGTCCCAGGGAACAGGACCGTTGGCCCACACTTCCTTGGAGGCCAAGAAGTCATTGTAGAGGCCAGCAGGTGGCCAGTCCAGGGTCCAAACAAGGAGTTGGGTGGGCAGATCCTGGCCAAGGCTGCTCACAGGGCTGGGGAAGGGCATGGGGGAGGTCGGCCACCAGAAGAAGGGATGGCCAAGGGTGCCCAGGGTGAGAAGGGAGGGATAGTGTGGACCCTGCATGTGGGAGCCTGCGAGCTTCACACCTGCTCAGGGGGGTCCCCAGAAAGGATGGAGAGACCCCGCGCTGGAGACCCAGTGCCCAGTGCACTGCAAGAGCTGGCAACCTGTGCCAAAGGAGCCCCCCTGACCCTCGGCTGAGCCCTTGGGGCAACATACTCACTCCCAGAAGTGGGCTCCCACCCCAGAAACCTGTCCCCCTGCCCATGGAGCTCTGCCCCCTACCCTCCATGGCCCAGCCCAGGAAAGCTGGCCTTGCTGGGTGACTCCAGCCAGACCACACACCCCTGTGAAAACCCAGCACTCTGCCCCTTCTCCTAGCCCCACCCCATGTCCTCAAGACTCCCAACCAGGCCAGGGGATGGCTGGGCAGGACAGCAGGTGACCAAACCCCCCACCTCACCTGGAGACCCTGAGCACCCTGCAGCCCCCACCCACCCTCAGGCTTGGACTCGGATGCCTGGGAAGTAGGTCCACACCCAGGGCAGGAGGGGCCTGAGGGAGAGCTCTGGGAGGACTCAGCTCTGCTGGACTGGGGCTCAACTGACAGGACCCTGCCAAGTTCTCATAGTCACCTGAGAGCTCCCAGGCTGCCCCTGGGTCGGAGGACCCTGCCACACACACCTGGACTCCTAGCTCTACAGAGCAATCAGGTCCCTACTCACAAGGCCCTCTGGGGAGTCCAAATGATTCCAGGTGCTGGGCCAGCTGCATGAGGCCACCTAGAATCAAAGATTGTGGTTCTGGATCCAGCTGGGAGGTCCCCACTGCACCCCAAGGGGCCCATGATGCCTTCGTTGGGGGCCAGCTTCTCAAAGAGCAGGGGATTCTGGGTTTGAGAGGGAATTGCAGCTCCAACCCAAAAGAGTACACAGAGGCACCTCGCTCACACAGCCAGTAGACACCCCATGTGCATGGGCACCTCCAGCCTCAGACACGCTGGCTCTCCCTGCCGCTCTCAGGACAGGACTCAGGGTGCCCTCTGCTGGTGGGATGCTGCACATGCCCCTCCCATGGGCAGACAGGTGCAGGCTGCCTCTGGCCACTGGGCTGCCCTTGCTGGCCATGATCTGCTCTGGGTTTAGATGACGCTGAGGGGTGCTGCTGTGACCCTGCCTCACCATGTGCTCTGAGCTCTGCCCATGACCAGGCTTGGAGCCCTGGACGTCCTGCGTTCTGAACCCCCGCCTGCCCCTAAGACTTGGCATCCTTGTGAGGGAAATGGTGGGACTCCCATCAGACATGTGGCAAGTGAGTTCCCAGGGTTGGCCCTGGGAAGGGGACACGCAGGTCAAGGCTCGGTCATTTGTCCTATGTGTGCCTGCTGCCCAGAGGCCACCATGGCCAAAACCCACAGGCAGGGACCCAGAGCAACTGGGTCTTTCTCACCAGGGTGTACCCAAACATGACCACAGGGCAGCAGCCCACGACAGTGAACCTCCAACCAAGAAAGTGCCACTCATCATCTGCCCACTGGACAGCTCAGCTAAACCATACCCTCAGCTCACCCCCGGGGCAGAGGTGGCTCGCACGCAGCTGAGCATGCGATCTCCCAGCCAGCCCAGGCCCAGCGGGAGAGGGTACCACAGACCCCCAGCCTCGCCTCTAGGGACCCTGCTCCGCCTTCCACACCCCCAGGGCCATTTGAGCCAATGCTGATAATTCGTAATCACAGCCTGCTTGTTTCAAAGCCAATTTGTGCTTTGAGACAAATGATCAGAAAAATGAGCTGCTCCAGGACACGGGCCTATCACCCCAGAGCCCGGTGCCATGCATGCACCAGGTACTCCAGCCACACGGGGCTCTGGCGACAGCACCCTGCACCAGGTGGGGCAGCTCAGGCAAAAGCACCTGCCTTCCCCTCATGGGAATCTTGCTGAAGGAAACCATTTCTCCCTCAGAGTCCCCTGGTGCTTTGCATGGCACAAAAGACACATGTGTTAGTGGAGTCAAGCGGCAGGTCAGTGGGGACCTTAGAGTAAGCAGCACAGGGAGGGAGGCTCCCTCTCCACCCATCCTTCGAGCCCCGTGTGGGCTAAGCCACTGCATGGACTGTTCCCTCTGCCTCAATGCTGTCCCTCCTCCTCCCATCCCACTCCTTCCAGCTCTCCTCTGCAGCACAGGACTCTGCCTCGAAGCTGCTCTGGGCCACAGTCTAGGTGCACATCTGTGTCACCTTCCTGCCTGGTGAGCTTGGCTCCCCAGGGGCAGGCGCTGACTTGAGTGAGGGCTGCTGGAGCCACCTCAGAGCTGGGCTCAGGAAATGCTCCTGAAGTGAAGGGAGGACCAGAAGGGTGGCCGTGCCCTGACCCAGGACGCAGTCACCTGAATCTGCAGGGGTGATGAATGCAGAGAATTCGACCCTCACCTGTGCCTGCTTTGGCAGCTGCTGGGAAGGCAGGGGACAGTGCAGGGGCCCCCAGCGTGATGTCCTCACGACTGTTGTGCATCTGCAATTGTGTAGAAGCTGAAACTGACATTCGCCAACGAAATTCTAGACAACCTTTGTTTTAATGACCATGGCAGGGCTGGCCTTCTTGGCCTCTGCAGCTGGGATCGAAGGGAAGAGGTTCTCGGGCACTTGGGGCACAGCCTTGTGCCCTGAAATGCTCCTCACTCTCCCGCCAGACACAGTGACTGGCCGAGGTGAGTCTGCCGCACAGGCGCTTCCCCAGGAGCCCCCGCGGATGAGTCAGGGTGCGGTGGAGCGGTGCCATGGGATGGCCTCGTCCCCTGTGCAGGCCTGCTCGTCCTGGGAGCTCTCCTGCGAGGCCAGCACAGCTTGCTGTGACTGCAAGGCTGGGCCACTGCTCCTGCACTGTCGATCCTACAGCTTTGCCACCCCAGCTACCTCCATGGGGCTTTGCCGGAGGCTTTGCTTCCTGGTGGAAAGCCCCAGGGATCAAGCCCTGTTGTCTCCTCAGGGCCTCCCTGCCTGTCCCTGGGGTGTGGCCACCTTGGTGTAAGGGAGGTTCAGCTGCAGCTTTGGGTCAAGGCGCTGAGCCACAGCCCAGTGAACCCCAGGTGCCAAAGGCAGGGCTCCATAGGCCAGGCCAGGGCATGGTACACTAGGGTCCCACCTGCACACCCTAGGCAGCAAGAGGAGGCAGTGGCGGGCTCCACAGGTGGGATGGGCCCTGGGGTTCAGCCCAGGCCTCAGCCCCTCCCCTCCTCCTGCTGCCCCTGCCCAGGGTGAACCTGTGTCTCAGCATGATGCGCTCTGCCTGGATTAAGTTAGCACCAAGAAATGAGAATCTAGGGCCTGACCTCACGGGTGAGGCCCTGCAGGGTGTGCAGGGGGGTTCATCTCACACCTGCTGTGTGCTGGAGTTGCACTGGGGCTGAGACCTGGATCCCAGGAAAATGTCCCAGGAGGCCGCCAGGGGGCGCCCGTCACCCATTGCACACAGCCAGCCCTGAAGGGCCCAGCAGCTTAGGGAATGGGGCCTGAGACCTCAGAACATGCTGGACTGAGTGCGGCTGCTCGAATGTCCCACCGCTCAGGGGGGCAGGGGTGGGAGCCTCCCTGGCTTTGAATCTGAGGGGTGGAATAAGCTTGCCAGGAGTTATAAGCCCTGGTCCCCTCACCTCAGTGATGCCATTGTCCCTTGAGAATCCAGAGGACAAATGGACTAGCCAACTCTGAGGAAGACCACTCCTAGAGGTGGGCACCAGCTCAGGTCAGGAATGTCCTTGGATGTGCCAGCTCCGTTACAGCCTGGGGTGTCTGTCTGCATCCACCCACCCAACCCCCCTGCAAAGGCCTCACTGCTGACCACAGAGCAGAGCCACCTGACCACCCTGCAAGGAAGTGTGGAGGTCAGGAGGAGGAGCCAGCCTGGTGGAGGGCTGGGGTCGTTCCTGCCCTTCTACAACTGGCAGGAGCCTCACGAAGGGCAGAGAGGGGTCCTAGCAGTCTCCCTGAGCCTTCGTAAGAAAGCTGGGTTCAGAGAGCTGGGGGTCCTTGCTGGGGATCTGCCAGGTCCCTGTATCTGCACCCTTCCTTCTGGAAGGCACCTATCCACCTGTCCTCACTGGATGGTGAGCCAACAGCCCTGTGCCACTCTGGCATAGGGAACAAAGATGTGCCCTGGTCCCCCATGGAAAGATGGAAGGAGTCCTCACCAGATGGAAGCTTGGAAGGCTTCCTGTAGGAGGCAATACCTAGTACAGACAGCCCCACCAGCTCCAAGAGGCCACAGCTCTTGGAGCCAGGGACCACAGCCAGGGACCCACCACCACCTCCTGAGGAGAGTCGTTTCAGTAGGTGGGCGCCAGCCTTGGCCACCATCTTGACACCCTGGGGACTGAGGGCCTGCTCACCGTAGCTCTGCACATCTGCCAGCACCCTAGAGGCCCCAAGAACCCCTGCCACCACCCAGGTAGGACTGGGGCCAGGAATGACGCCCTCCGCCCACACTGTTGGACAGAATGGATCAGAGCGGCTTGGGCCCCTAAAGATACCCTGTGTTGTCAGGCATCTGTTACTGGACACCTGGAATAACGTTCTGGAAAGTTCCACAGCTATATTTAGCCTGGCGATTTTTCGTGCCAGCCACTATCTCCCCCAGCCTGCTCTAGGAAGGAGTTGAGTACCAGGCCCTCTGGAATTCCATCTGCACCCAAAGCCAGAGCCAGGGTCCCAGGCAAGGCCCTCACACCAAGACCCGCCTGGCTCCAGCATTCCCACCAGAAGCTGACGCCAGCCACCAGGAGACACCATCACCACACCCACCTGAAAGGAGCCTGGTCCCAGGGCCATTTAGCTCCCCAAGCAAACAGTGCCTGTGTGACTGAACTCCTCCACAAACAGCCCTGATACCACAGCCTGGTCCTCACCCCAGGGGGCTGAGCACATGGGACCCCACCCCAGGAAGGTACAGTGGGAGGAAGCCAGGAGCACCCACTGCACACTCAGGCGTGAGCACTCGGCCTGGGCTCCCACCCCACTCCCACCCTGCTTGCCATCCCCGGATCCCAGCCCACCCTCCGAGGCACCAGCAGAGGCCTTTGCTGGTCTGATGGGGGTGGAGGAGCTTTGGTTCAGGATGCCCTGGGCTGAGATGGCCATGCTGGAGAGCAAGAGGGGGTCCATCTGTAAATGGGGCAACACTGATACCCCTGTTAGACAGGATATCAGCCCCCAAGACACCCCAGCCCCAGAGCCCACTAACATGTCACACGTAAAAAGGACTTTGAAGGTGTGAGAAGTTAAGGACTTGGCGAGAGGGAGATTATCCAGGGGGGGCCAAATGCAACCATCCTGGTAAGTGACAACAGCGTAATTGACAGACTCCTGGGGAGGCGCCATGGAGAAAGAGGAGAGACCCTAAGCTGGAAGAGGCAGGGGACCCTCCCTAAACAGAACCCGGCCTTGACTTCCGCCTCTTCTGATCCACCTTGAACTTCTAACCCCAGAATAGCACAGAAATGATTTGGGTGCTCAAGGCCCCTGGTCACTTCTGCTTCAGGCGCCCTAGGGTCAGCACACACGCTGGCCACCCAGAGGGTCCAACAAGATGAACCATGTCCCGTGGTCCCTCCTGCCATCTGGCAGTCAATGCTGCCAGAAAGTGTCCAGGCCCTCAGCCACCTGTCCAGTCTGGTGCACAAGACCTCCACCACCTTGCTGCCCGCTGCCCTTGGGCCCCAGAGCTGGGAAGGCTTCCCAGAGAGCAGGAGTACACGTCCACAGGACCAGGGAGGAGGCGGCCACAACTGCAGCAGCACTGCCCAGAGACTCCAGAGCCAGTCCTCGTGGGACCCTAGGCCTGCCTGCTCCCAAACCCACCCTGGACCCAGCAGGCCCTCACTGCCCCCTCTCAGGCTGGCCCTCCCAGCTTATACTCTGCCCATCCAGAGTTCTGCAGATGTGGCCCTTGACTTCTGTCCCAGGGTGCTGGTGCATGCCCAGGGGGGCCTGCTTGTCCAACTCCACCACTCACCCGGAACCTACTGTGTGCAGAGATGCAGGGAGGAGCTGCCCCACTGGAGGCTTCAGCTGGGCTGGGGTCTAGGTGCAGTCAGAGGCGACTGCCTGATGCTGGTGGGCATTTTGCAGGGAGATGGCTTGTGCCAACTCTCTGACCCAGGTTGCCTTGGCAAAGACACAGGAACCCAGGGCCAATAGGGGAGACGGGAGGGTGGGGTGACTCCAGGAGACAAGTAGAGTGCAGGGTCTGCAGAAGGCTCAGTGATCCAGGGAAAGCTATCCTCCACCCCTCTGCAGTCTACAGACTGGCTCTGCAAGGGATACCAGGCCCTGCAAGGCAGCCCCTCCTTAGAGCCAGGTGCTCCACTGGGCCTGGGACTGGGCCTGGGCCAGCCCCCTCCACCATCCTGCCAAAGTGGGCAGGGGCAGCAGCAGCCCCAGGATGGCCTGGGCCCCTACATTCCCCAGGCCTCTCTTGCTGCTACAGACCCCAGAGGGCTCACCAATGCCCAGCTCAGGGGAAGCTGTGCAGTGGCCAGGTAGACTCCAGGGAGGAAGAGACACCCTCCCCAGCTCGCCTGAGCCCCTAACCTGTGCGGCTGCCATCTGCCAGCATGGGCTGGGGTTTAGACAACAAGACTGCGACGACAGTGACCAGGGCAGGACACCTCTGTGAGGGCACCACCTTCCACACTCTACCTGTGTCCAGGTTCTCTTTGCCCTGTTCCAGGGTGGGCTTTGGGGTGGGTGCTCCCATCCCCCAGGTCTGTTTCCCCAGTGGTATCACAGGTGTTGGAAGGGGAATTTCTGTGATGCCCCTGGCTGCTCCCCACTTGGCAGCCTCTGGGAAGGGACTCAGATCACAGGTGCAAGGGAGCAGGGTGATGGGCCGGGCGTAGGGTGACCAGGAGTGACCAGCGCAGGGCAGATGTTAGGGACAGAGGAGGGGTGAGGCAGAGCAGGGCAGGGCAAGGGGCATACCCCGTGCCAGAATTAGCACCCGGGTCTAGGGTGCCAGGTGATCTGCAAGGACCCTGGGGCCAACGGCTCAGTTCCTGCACAGCCAGACCCTGGGAAGCCATCAAGTCACCCTAGAAGACTCTGCAGGTCCTGGCAGTGCCGGCCTTCCAGTTGGACTGTCCATATAAACCACAATCCTATCCCACTTGCCAATCTTCACACAGCCCAGTCAGGAAGGTGCTGCGGTGGATTCCACTTTGCAGATGAGGAAACTGAGGCAGGACTGGCTCAGCAGGTGGCCCAAGGTCTATGGAGAGGAAGCCTGGCTTCCGAGTCCACCTTCATAGATCTGTCTGTGGCTCCCGCAAGTGCGGGCCGTGGGTGAGCAGAGAGCCCCACTGGCTGCTAGGGACAGGGTGAGCAGACTGTGCCAGTGGCTCTGAGTGCTGAGTCCTGCTGTCCCCACCCTGCAGACCAAGGGACACTATAATAGTGCCAACTGTACACTTGCTCTCCCATCCCAGACTTGGCTTCCTGTGACTGAGAATGACAGTCTTGCGTGAGCCCAGGTTGTCCCCTGCAAGAAGAGTTCTGGCCAGCTCAGCAGTTAGGAGGGGTGCAGTTGGGGTGCTGAGCCCATTGCCCCGACCCTGAGTCACCAGCTGTTACAGGCCGTGCCATGTGCCACCTTCCTGGGGCAGCCCCAACCCACAGGGCACCCAACTGCCAAGGCAAGCCCGCCATCTCCCCATCTGCCTTCGGGGTGCTGCCAAAGGTCAGGGCAGCCTGTGCTAGGAAACACCCTCTCCCTGGCCATGGCCCAGGCTCAAAGTCCAAAGCTGTCTGTTTGCTGGGCCAGGGCACCTGGAGGCACTCTGCTGGGACGAAAGGGGTCAGGAGCCCACAAGCCGCCAGGCAGAGGCTGGGGATCCAGAAAAACTCAAGTGAGCCCAGGGGCCCAAGCTGTTCAGGTGGAGGATGTCAGGCGCTCCAAAGCCACGGCTAGCACAAGAACGCATCCTTGCCCACGCGGCCACAAGGGCAGCCGAGGGGAAGAAGCGCCCTGGGGCCCCAGGCTGCAGCGTCCCTCAGGGCTCCTAGACAGCGACCTGGCAGTATGGGCTAAGCAGAACGTGCCCTGGGGCCACAGGGGCTGCACATCCCCAGGGACTGGCTGTCAGTCAAAATGCCACGCAGCTGCTAGGAGTGAACATGGGGGGCCCCAGCTGGGGAGCCAGAGGGGCCAAGGTTTCTGGAGAAACTCAGCACCGTCTAGACACCTGACCATGTGCTACTATTGTAATTCAAAGTCCAAAAGGAAGTCCCACAGAGGGCTGCACTTCGAGAAAAAAGCAGAACCCATGCTTCCTGCCTTGGCCCTGGACACCTTTCAGATGACCTCCGGGTGTTCCCCTCATCTCCCTCCTCCAGCCATCCCAGCTCCAAAGGCTTACTCATGGCAGTCTCTCTGCTTATGCCTCAAGACCCTTCTTACTGCCCTAACCTACACCTGCTGCTATGAGAGCCCTTTCCTCTCATCTCACTCATCAAACTCTTACACACACCTCAAAACCCTGCCCAACTGTCCTCTCCTTTGTGAAGCTGACAGACTCACTTCCATGGCAGATAAGCTCTTGGCTAAGGGTCAGGCTGACCTGAAGAGCCTCTAGATTCTTCTTTCAGAGACTGCATTGGCCTCCGCCTGGAAGTTGGAACAGCAACAGGCCTCCTGGAGGGAGTGTTTCCAGCAGCAACGGAAGCAGCTAACCCCCCTGGTTCTAAATGCCCTATAAGTGTGAGAACCATGGACAGACCAGAGCTCATCTCCCCAGCACCCTTCTCCATCCCAAATCAGCCCCAGGACTCTCGAGGTGCCCTTGCCTGCCTTGAGCAGGAGGACAAAACACTGGGCTTACTCGAAGCCCAGACTCCCCTCCCGATGCCCCCAAGGGTCTGCTGGTCAACTCGCAGTGGCCAGAGGGCGAGGCACTCAGGACCACAACTAGGAAGTGGATGGCAAGAGCCTGGCTCCTGTCCCCTCGGGGGGGTGGGGGGACAACGAAGGGGTCTGAGGAAAGGTAGCGCCTCTGCTTCCAGGAGTGTCTGGGGCCAATGCTCAGCTCTTGGTGGGCAGGCCAGGCTGGCACCACCTCAGGGATGCCTCTGGCAGGGTCCTGACTGATTCCAGGAAGAGTGCAGATCTGGCAGTGGGAACCTGCATGCAGCTGTGTCCCATCCTACAACCTAGGACTCGTTTTACCCACTTTTACTACTGGGAGCTACATCAGCTTGTCCACAGGGGGTCCAGGCAGGCCAGCCCCTCCCCTGGTGCAGTCATGAGGGTTCATATGTGGAAATTGAGGACCACAGGAACAAGGTTCCAGAGCCACAGACGTGTCCCTGGGATGAGGTGGTAGTGTGCAGGTTCTGAGCACTGGGGTACCAGGTGGACGGAGTCGTGACCCTCGTGGCCCTGAGTGAGAAAAGGGGCCAGAGAAAGAGGGAATTCACTCGGCCCAGCCCTAGCAGCCATAGGGTGGGAGGCCACCAGGCAGGGCCCTGGTGCCTGCAGCCACGGCCAGGGATTTACAGGGCCAGATAAGCCCTGGAGAAGGCCTCCGGCCAGAGCAAGCAGGTTTATCATCATCCGGTGACTCCAACCGAGGAAAATGCCACGGCAGGGCTGGGCCAGCACCGCCCGCCCTCCGCTCAGCACAGGGCCCTGCGGCTGCTCCTAGGCCATGTGAGGACCTGCTCTCCCAGCACAGGCTTATCTCCAGGAAAAATGTCGCCTCCCTGAACCAACGGCGCAGACACTGCCCACTGTGAGCTGCACTACTTATCAGCCCGATGAGGGGAAAGGGTGAGTGGCCTTCGGGAGAAACCTGCGGTTCAGAGGGGACCAAGTCAGGAGGCCTGGCACATCCTTCTGTCACCAGAGAGTGAGCAGGACTGCCCTGCCCAGAAAAGGGACCGGAGGCAGGAAGGGCCCCACACTGTCTGCCCTCCCGCTCTGGGACACCGACTGGAGTCTGCTCTGCTCAAACCCCAGCTGAAGCCAGTACCTCTGCTGGCCCCACAGAGAAGACAAAGGCCAGCCCCTCACAGGAGGAGCTCCCTTGGTGGGGGCTGGCACAAAGAGCTGCTGCGTGGAGCTGAGCCTGCAGCCCGCTTGAAGATCAGCTTTCAGAACCACAGCCCTGCTTGATGCACTTCTGAGGGCTGCCATCAGCACCTTAAAAAATGTTGCAAACGCCATCTTCTCTCCCGGCCCGGAGGCTTCAGCAGAAAGTCCGCCGCAGACCCTCCTTTCAAGCCTCCTTAGTTCGGTTCCACCCCGACTGCTCCAGCACAGAGCCCTTTCAGGTGATGCCTCACCCAGCCTGGTTTACAAACCTGCTCCCAAGCCTCTCAGGGGTCAGAGAAAGGACTCTGGGGTCCATCCCCATGAAAATGGAGAATAAGCAGCCCCTCACACCCTGACAACTCAGCCATCTCTAGACTTTCAGGTCCAGTGCTGGGCTCTGTGTCCAGCTATGGGCACCCCCACCAAGAGAGACTGGCCCTCAGCAGTCATCAGTGAAAAAACACCCGGAGACTCCAAGTCATGGCCAACGGAGCCACCATCCAGGCCATGTGCAAGCATCCCGGCAGCAGCCCAGGTGTGGCGGACACACACACACACATACACACACACACACACACACACACACACGGGCACAAGGCTCCCACCTCTGCAGGGGTCTGGGCACACACAGAGCCTCTGGGTCTAAGCACTTGCAAGCTTCTGCTTCCAAGTCCCCAGAGCAGCGCGGGACACGGACATCAGCCCCGAAGGGATGGGGTCCTGCTCCAGTCCCACAGCAAGCCAGCAATGAGCTCCAGTGGTCCAGGGCTGGTAGCCTTCCTGCAAAGGGCAATCTCCTGTGGGTGATCTGTGCTTTCCATGAACTAATGCTGAGCCAGGGCCAGTCACAAAGGGGTCCAGCAGAGAAACGAGGACAGCTGGGGGTGGTGGGGTCTGTGCAGCGGGTTGCTCTGCCTTCCCAATGGACAAATCCTTGCCTGGCCACTGCAGTCCCAGCTGCCAGGGAGTTTTTCCAGAAGCTTCCCCCTCTTTCAGCACACTGTTTGCAGCCTCTGACCTCATCACAGAGCAGGGTATCCCCAACCAGTGCGGCTGGGAACCCCGACAGCCAGTCAGAAGCCCTATCCTTTCTGCAGCCTCCTGGCGGGGTCCCCATCTGTGTGCACTGCCACGTGGCTGCCATCCCCTAAGGCTTGGGAGGTCTGCTTTGCTAGCTGGCGTATCCCCTCTGGCGGTAGCAGATGCATGGAAACTTGGGAAGGAACTGGGCACAGAAGAGTTTGCTCTACCTGAGCACAGGCTCAAACTGGGAGTTTGGGACCCCCAGGAAGGAAAATAGCCCCAGGAGTGAAGCTGGCTGCATGACAGATGACCCTGTGAGCACCCCACTCCTGGGTGGCTAAAGGGGCCACCAGCTGGAGAAGAGCCCCAGGCTGGGGGCTTCCTTCTGTGGGGCCCCCATGGGAAGAGGAGGGGAGGGAGCTGCGGGGGAGGGAGCAGCTTGCAGGCTGGCTACGCCTCGGCGCCTCCCTGTCAGCGCTGAGCGGTTCTTCAGAGATGCCAAGAGCCCTTATCTCTCCTCCAAAGGAAGCCGAGCCAGGGCAAGGGGCTCCAGGGCTCAGGGGCCCAGGGCCAGTGAGCCTGCAGGAGAAGGCATGATCGCTCTGCAGAAACCTTCCAGCTGCCACAGAGAGGCCCCTCAGGAAGTCCCCTGCTCTTGAGGATTGGGCCTCACTGGAGGCAGCCTGGGATAGGGGCTACTGTCATGGTGGCAGCAGGGTGGCTGTCATGGGGGTCAGCTGGGAGGGTTGTTCACAAACCTGCCAGCCCTGGAGGGGACACTGGCCCAAGGTGGGGATAGCCCCACCAGACTGGGCACCTGCCTGCCCAAGAGGCCACCCTGGCAGCAAGGGCCTCTTCCCTCCTTGCCACAGAGGCCTGGGCTTCTCAGAGCACCAGGGGCAGCAGAGCCAGCCACACTAGCACCCCAGCGACTCATCACGAAGGGTAGCGAGTGAACTCACGAACTGCTCAATGTGATGAGCAACACAGGCATGGAGTCACACCTCAAACAGGTGGACCAAGCCAGGTCCAGAGCAGCCAAGAGGCCGTCCACTAGCTGAGCTCTCAGCACATGGTGGGCCCAGGACCTTTACACCTGAGATGTCCCCACTTCTTCCAGGAACATGGACCATACTACAGAGCATACAAGTGGCTTACCAGGTCACAGAGGCCAAGGGATAGGGCTGGGCCTTGACCCCAAGGTGACACCTGGCTCTCAGCAGCCCCCAACAAGCCACACGGGCAACTGTCCTTGTATATCAGGGACAGTGGATCCTGCCAGGACTCCAATCATCCTCCTCTGCACACCCTGGACTCTAGAGGACCAGGGCTTCTGCTGCCCAAGAAGTGTCCTGGAACACAAGGCCCTGCTTGGTTCCTGGCCCTGCCTGTTGTGTCCCCAGGCCTGAGGACATGGAAATGCCTCCCTCGATGCCCAGGAACCAGCAGACCTGCCCAGTGCCTGCTCACCAGAAATACACTACCTCTGTTCTATTCAGCAGGGCAGAGGGCACCACATGCTCTTTCACAGCCCCAGGAGCCTTGCTGGGCACTGAGTCAGGGATTCCCAGGTCCAGGAGGGGCCCTAGTAGCCACCTGGAAGTATGTATCCCTGCTGGCTGCCCACCTAGGAGTGACCAAGTCTCTAGGCCACTCACCTGACACTCTGGGCCTGGTCAAGGCTGAGGAATGACCAGCCAAACTGGAGCACAGGAATACCACCAATCAGTGGTCCCAGCCATTGGAGGTGGCCTTGGGTGGAACCAGGGGCCAGTCACCCTCCAGACCTCTGGTGCACATGTGCCCGTGGGTGCACGCTGGATGGCATGCACATGAATGTGTGCATGGTCTGCGTCCAGTACTGTGGGTGTACAGCGCATATGTGAGTGTGCATGTGTGAATGCATGAGCTTGGTTTTCGGGCCCCAGAGAGAGACTCGTCTGCACTGCACAGCTCTGACCGACAGTGCTCAGAGCACAGCCAGCCAGGCAGGCACTGGCGGTCCTCTCGCCCCCTGTTGGAGGGATGTAAGTTTCCTTCCCGCTCTCAGTGGGCGTCGGCATCTGTTGCAGATCTGGGCACTTGAACTAATCCCACCCAGGCACGTTGGCACTCCTGTTCCCTCCAGTGTGTCCTCAGCCAGGCCCTACGAAAACGCTGCTTCCCTTTGCACATGTGTCCCCTGATTCCTGAGCCAAGTGTTCACTGTGGAAAATAAAAGGCACGCATCGCCCCTCCACCTTCCGCTAGCCTCCTTCCATCTAGACTCCTTGACGCTTCGAAAACTTCTAACTTCCTGGATTCTCCTCTCAGGCCCTGTCCTGCCAGCGAGAGTGGGGCTGATGGCTTTGACACCCCTGAAGTCTGTACATTGAGCAGACGCAATTGGAACGCGATAAACCTCTGCGCTTGGCCAGGAAATGCTCCTGGGCCCATCCCCACTGGGCCCTGAAAGGAGGCAGCGTGGCAGGTCTGGCGCCCCGATCCTCCATGCCACTGCCCTTCCAGAAAACCTGCCTGGCCCAGAACGGGCCCCTCCATGGTGACTAAGCCCCTCACTAGAAAACTTCTTGGAGAAGGCGTGCAGAAAGAGGAAGGGAGGTCAGAGGCTGAGGGCTCCCTAGGGCCCCTCTGCAGTGGGCCAAGAGCAGAGAACAGAGGAGAGGCTAGGCTAGAAGGAGGGAGAGGGAGCAGGGGCCGGAAAGAGAGGGAGGAAAAGGGGAAAAGAAAGAAAAAAATTTAATAAAAGTAAAAGAGGAACCCAAACCAGACCAGCCCAGCACAGTCAGGCCAGGCAAACATCATGGAGGGGCACGGAGAGGTTATACCCTCTGCCCCCAGGCCTGTCCACAGCAAAACCTGTCCCGAAATCCTGGGGATTTGGGAGCTGAGATGGTGGCTTGGATCTTTCCACCTGGACCAGCAGCCTAGACAGGCTCACACAGACTGTCACCATCCTGGTCTTCCTTAGCCTAGCTTCTTCCTTCCTAGCTCTGTGAGCCACAGCAAGTCTCTCCTAAGTACTTTGTTACAGTGGTAAAAGCTGTGAGGGGAAAGTCCCTCCAAAGCCATTTCCCACCTGCTTCCCAGCTGGACCCGCCAGGAGTCCACACAGCCTCACTGCGGGCTGCTGCACCAGGAGCCCATGGCCTCCCCTGTCCTGAGCCCCAGAGCCATTGCAGAGTGGCTTTCCGTGGACACAGAAGAAGCAGCTGGGGAGACTGGTGAATGCTTGCGCTGCCCACAGACCAGGGCTTGGAGTTTTTTTGTTTTTGTTTTGTTTTTAAGAAAGGAAAGACTGAGAGAGAGAGAGAATCAATTTTATTTATTCTTTCATCTGGCCTTTGTTTCTCTGACACTTAGTTGTGTATGTGTCGCTGGGTTCAAACCCTAGTCCTTGCAGGTGCCAGGCAAGCGCTCCAACCACTGAGCCACCACTCCAGCCCCTTGTTGTTATTTATTTATTTATTTATTTATAATGAACAGAAGCCTTGAGACCGCGACTCCCCCTGGCTTGGCCTGGGGCCCTACCAAACCCTGGAGCCCTTTCTCTGGGGAGAAAGGGACAGGGACTTCCTGCAAGAAACAGAAAGGGGAGAATAAGCAGTGACCCTGAGTCCTGAGCCACCTGGGAGCAGAAGGTCACCTGAGGAAGGTCCACTGGCCATCACAGCAGGCCTCTCAGCTGGGGATCAGGGGCACCACTTTAGGCTGAGTGCCCTGATTCCACAGTGTAGCCTATGGGTTTCAATCTAATCTCTGAGCCATCAGAGCCCACAACCACGGGGGCCCAGGAAGAGCCTGGTCACCAAGCAGGAGGTCGCTGTGAGTGAAATTGCTCACAGATGATGGACATGAGCGGGAGTGGGGTGGCCTCGTCTGTGCTGCGCCAGCTCTGAGGGAGCCAGAGGCCCACCCACCCTTCCTCCACCTGCTCCCTGGGGGCCGCAACTCAGGGCTCACCCATTCCTTGACCACTACCTACCAAGTCTGCAGTCACTGCAGGCACCTGCCAGGACGCTGAGAGGAACCCACTGGAGCCCCAGGGGCCTGGCCATGATCACCCGCCATGTGGAAGGCTGAGCAACACCTGAAGGGGCTTTGGGAGCAGATTTGGTTACATATGTGAGAGGGCACCAGCCAGAGGGACAGGGAGGCGAAGGCTGGCCCTGGGTTGCTGAGCATCAGTACACCTTCAGGAGAGTGGATCCATGCACCCCAGATCCAGCCCTCCAGGCTCCCTCTGCCCCTGAGTTGGGACCACCCCCACAGGTGCACCCACCTCCCAGACCTCCTTTACCATCCAGGGCAGGGAAGTAGAGAGGCCCTGGGATTCTGCTGGGTAAACCTGGAGAAGTGGCAAGGTCCCTAGGGCACTAAGACCTGGCAGGATCATCAGGCACATTGGGGCCACACCAGGCAGCCAAGCAGCCAGTGGGAATGGACGGAGGCGGGGCTGTGAGTTGGCTTCTCCCCTATCCTGGGGAGAGGGAGGGAGGGGACCAGGCTTATCTTCAATAACTGCTGGGGACATGGCCCTCCACACCAGCAATCAGGGTCCTGGGAAAGGCTGCTCCCCTCCCTTGGACCCCTCCAGCTTCACCCACAAGCTCGCCCCTAACAGCAAGGCACTGTAGGACCCTCTTCCCCAGGGCTCCCTACCCCTGCCTTGCAGGGAGAGGTGAGAGGTGAGAGGAGGGGCCCAGGGTAGAGTCAGGGGAGTCAGCCCTGCCAGCTCCCAGGTATCCAGACAGCCCATCCTCAGGGCTGCTTCCTGGATGGATATGCCTGCCACCCCTACTGGGCAGAGGACTGGCTCTGCATGAGCACGAAGCCCAGAGTGGGCATCCAGTGACGGGCAGGTAAGGGGCAGCTGCCATACTGGCAGAGTGTGCTAGAGTCATTCCCTAAAGGGGACCCTGCCCCAGACCGTCCCCACTTCATGGGCAGACGGCCCTGGGGAACTTACAGCCCGTGTGCTCAGGAGGGCTCTGCCCAGGCGCCCAAGGAGAGGCCGGGGTCCCAGTTGGGAGCCAGCCCAGAGGCCCTGACGCCCCCTGAACAATAGGACTGTTTTCCTTTCCATGATAAGCATGTCTGAGTTAACAGTTCCCAAGCTCTGTAGCGGGGAGGGGACAGCTGCTGGGCAAGTGACAGCCTGAAATGAAACCCAGAGCCTGACAGGTCAGAAGGGGCTATCCCCACCCCAGCCCCCACCCTGGACACTGGGGCCCCACCCCAAAGCGGCTAGGCCTAGGACTCCTGAAATCTGACCCTGCCTGGTCACCAGGGGTCTAAGTGCTCATCCTGAGGATGGGGGCCCCACCTTACTTCACCTCTGGGCCAATGAAGACTGTAGAGCAGTCTGTCACCATGGCTGGCAGGACAGGGATTCCCTCCTGGGTCTCCTTCCCCCACCCAGCTGCCTGCACCCAGGGCCCCAGGGCACTGTTCCTCCAGCTGGTCGTCCCTCAGCAAACCTTCACCCAGGGCAAGTACCAGCCATCTGCCCATTCCAGGCCAGCTGTTCTTGATACCTCATCCCACCAATTCCTCCCAGAAGCCACTGTGAGAGGCAGAACTGTTGTCACCCACTGCATAGATGAACAGATACACAGAGAGGACACTAACTGGCCCAAAGTCAAACAGCCTTGAGATGACAAAACTGAGCCCCAAGAGGGTTTGAGGACTTCCAGCCACTCTGTGTCCTCTGCACCCAGAGTGGTCTTGCAGATCAATCACCTGCCCAAGGGAGGGGAGAGAGCTCCACCTTGAGGAATGTGGAGTGGAGGCAAAGGAGAGGCCTCCAAATCAGGGAACATCCTGGAAGGGCGAGGTGGGCTACAGCTAGAGCGGCAGTGAGGGCGACCTGGTGGGCGGGACCCTGCCTCCAGCGCCCAACCTCCTGAGGGCCCTGGGAACCTGGGACACAGAATTGAACAGGTCATGGACAAGGTCAAGGTAGTATCAGAAAGAGATTGTGGGGGAGGGGAAAGGGCAGGGGACAGAGTAGGGATATGGGCTCTGCTGTTTGAGCTGTGTCCCCTCCCTTTCTGGTTCAAGCAAAAGGGGCCTGTGAAAGGGCCAGATTTTGACACAACCAGTATACTCCCCACACCCCAACTCACCGTGGGCAGCACCCACAAGGAGGGAACAACATGCCCCTCTGTGTCCTACTGTCCAAGGGCAGGTGAGTTCACATCCACCTCTTGAGAGCTGATCGTACAGTCAAGAGGTACCAGGTGGCCAGACAGCCTCCGTGGAGTCCAGCCTCTCAGGAGCCTTCAAAGGGTGAATCTCCTTCCATGGCGGGCCCTCCTCGAGGCCAGGGATTCCCTCCTTGTGTGTATTTTGCATCCTTCATTTGTCCTAATTGTCTTGCTTAATTACTAGCTGTGAGTCTTTGGGCAAGTTAGGCAACCTCTGCCCTTTGTTTCTCCGTTCGTACATAGGAATAATGACATCATCTACCCTGGAAGACCGATTCGAGGATTAAGTGCAAAACCACGGACAAAGCACAGCACCCAAGTGAAGAGGGCATCTCCTAACCAAGGACTCCACAGATTTTATCCCAAGCAAAAAGAACAAGTGGGTCCCCATCAGGCTGTCAGGATCCAGGTTCGCTACTGATCTTTTCTTTTTCCTGTAGAAAAATAAACTGTGCCCTAGCAGTTAGGTGCATCTTCCCCTTTTTGCCTCTCTCCATCCCTGCTGCTCACAGGAGTGCTCACAGGAGTGGCTTGGAGGCCCCAAGAGAGCAAGTCACCGCTGGCAGAGAGGACCTTGCTGGCTGCCACACTGCACTCACACACTCACTGTGGGGCTCACTGTACCAACCAGTCTGCAGCTGCCCTGATGAGGGACCCCAGTCAGGGAAAATGAGAACCGCAGGATCTACCCCCAGGCAGCAGAGCTGGAGAAGAAAGGAATGCCCATGTGGGGAACCCATAAAGATGGCAAGGGAAGGTCTCCAAGTTCCCCATCCCAACATGCTCCTCTATCCCAACCTCCCACTCCTACCACTCCACATACATAGTCCAGAACCGCCCTGAAGTCCGGTGTGGGGTCCAGATTGCAAGTGGGCTCCTGTGCCCACCCTCTTCGGACCTTCAACTCTAGACTGCGCTGCCTGTCCTGGTTCACCTCCAGCTGCACAGCAAATCCTACGGGTGAGGAGGAAAGCCCAGGGATAGAAGCAAGCCTGGGGCTGCCGGGGCTCCCCACCAGCTGACAGCCCAGCCAGCTAGCCCAGGTAGAGGTGTCCCAAGCTCTAGGGTCCCAGAGAGACCCACTGCCAAGTTCCTTCAGTGCTGATCCAGCATTTCCCAGAGGAGTCTCCAAGGCTGATCACTGTGCCTTCTCCATCCCCAGGGCTTTACCCTCTACCCAGGAGAGAACCCTGCCTGCTCTCCCACCACCCCTGGGCCCACTGGAGCTGAGGGTCCAGCTCTGCAGAAAAGAAACTCCATGCTGCCACCCAGGGTCACTCCTGCCTGCTGTGCATTGTCCCCTCCATCTAGGGCCTGGGAGGGTCAGGGGACACCCAAGTCACTGGGGAAATTGATCAGAGTTGGCTCAGCACCACAGGGCCAACTGGAGATGGAGGAGTGAACGGCTCTATTCCCTGGGTAGCCTTCCACCCATCCCGCATAGTTTAGCCCTGGGAAAGAGTCCCCTACCTCCGCTACAGTAAAACTACCAGGGTCGTGGGGGCTTAGAACCAGGCTGGGTCCTCCGGAGTCACAGGACACCCACTGCACACCTTAGAACCAGGACACTGCTGACCTGCACGCGCCCCGCTGGAAACCCCCACCCCCGCCCAACTTGTCCAAAAAGAGGAAACTGGGGGGTTCCCGCAGGACTTGGAGCGTGCGCTGGCTAGTAAGTATATCCCTGAGACAAGCTATCCCAATAGAAACCGGACCCCTGCATTGCCCCAGGACTACAGGAGTGCAACGGGTTCCGCACCGCCGATGACCCTCGCGGTCTCAACCGCCACCAGGCACTCAGCCACCAGCCTCGGGCAGGATCCCCAAGCAGGCAAGGGATTTTACGAACAAAACGAATCTCCGCTCCCGGCTCCCGCGACCCGCTCGCGTCCCCTTTACTTTTGGGGCTCAGCTGTGGGTGCCCTGCGCCTTTCGGCTGCCGAGTCCAGCGAGCAAGGCTTGCTCGAGTCACGTGGCACCGCGGCCGGAGCCCTGGCGCTGACCCTGCGGGGAGGGAAGGGCGGGCTCGCGGAGGGAAGGGGCGGTGCGGCGGGGGCGGGGCGGTGCTGCGCGGAGGGGCGGCCGGAGAGCCCGGGGTTCCCTACAGAGCCACTCTGGGCCGGGGGATCCTAGTCTCCAAGCGGTCGGCCGCCGACTCAGCGAGCGCCGCGCCCTCCCGCCGTCCTGACCGCCAGTGAGTGCTGCAGAGGGGCCTCGGTTGCACCCCGCCCCGGTCTGTCCAACTGTTCCCCAGCCGCGGCTCCCGAGGCCCAGCGCCTGCTGTCTACCGGGCCGGCCGGTACGCTCCAGCCCCCACAGAGCCCACCCCGGCGCCCTCCGAGGCTCAGACGCGGGAGGAGGTGAGCTCGGCGTGAGGAGTGCACCGGGGATGCGGGGCAGGGGCCCCCGCCCCACTGTTCCACCGGCGGGTCCTGGGACCTGCCCCGGGATCCCCGGGTCAAGGAGTAGGGTGCTCGGTCCGAGCGGCCGCACCTGCCTGGCACAAGCGCGGGCGATGACAGAGGTTTCCCAGCGGCCGTGACCTCGACGCGGGTCCTCCTTTCCTGCAGGTCGGGACCGCGCCCAGGAAGATGTACCAGAGCTTGGCACTGGCACCGAGCCCTGGCCAGCCCACCTACCCCGACTCGGGCGCCTTTCTGCACGCTGCAGGCGCCGGCTCTGCGATGTTCGTGCCGCCAGCGCGCGTACCCTCGATGCTGCCTTACCTGCCGGCGTGCGAGCCGGGCCCACAGCCCCCGGCGCTCACTGCACACCCGGGCTGGGCGCAGGCGGCCGCCGCGGACTCCTCCGCCTTCGGCTCTGGCAGCCCACACCCGCCGGCAGCGCAACAGCCCGGGGCCACCGCCTTTCCCTTCGCGCACAGTTCCTCGTGTCCCAGCAGCGGTAGCAGCGCGGGGAGCCGGGACAGTGGCGCCTACCAGGGCACGCTGCTAGCTCGCGAGCAGTACCCGACCCCGCTGGGGCGGTCCGTGAGCGCCCCGTATCCCACAACTTACCCCGCCTACGTGAGCCCGGACGTGGCCCAGCCTTGGACCGCGGGACCCTTCGATGGCAGCGTGCTGCAGAGTCTCCAGGGCCGCCCGGCCAGCCTCCCAGGCCGCAGGGCCACCTTCGGTGAGTGCGGGATTGGGGCGCTCGACTCCGCTGACTTCGGTGCTCGCCAAACCCGGGTGAGCCCGCACCCTGCGAAATGCTACACACACCCCACACGCGGGGCTGGGCCAGGTGGACGCCGCAGCGCTCAGCGAGAGGGGAACACAGTTCCTCGCCCTCCCTCGATGAAAGCTGTGTGTCTAGAACTCTTTTTAAAAACAGGATAGTAACAAAGCACATATATTTCTGCCTTTTATTCATCCGAACCCAAAAACAACATTCTAGATTGCCCCAACTTAGAGATGAATTTTTAAAATTTTTTTGAAAAGTTCGGTAATAATTTTTATGAAGTTCACAATATCCGTATGTTTAAGTAAGTCGCCACATTCATCCTCTCTGTTGTAGAACCTTTGTATTCTAATTTGAGCCCCAGTTTCGATCATTCCCGGGAGCATAAATGCGGATAATCGAATTCCAGGCCTGTAAATTGGGAAATCGCTCACCCGGTTTCTGAGTATATTCGGCGGCACACTTTCTCCGAAAACCCGAAGGCCACTGTGCCTGCTGTGTAGGGCCTCCCCGGGCCACCCCTCCGGGGACCGCGGAGGCACCCGCCCTGCTCCATAGCCGCCTTTTGGCCCTTGCGGCCCCAGGCGCAGGAAGCGGGCCCAGGCGCAGCCGCGGAACCCCGGCCCGCGGCGCCCAACGCAGCCCAGCGCCTGGCGCCCACCCCGGGCCGGGCGATGATTGATCCCCGCCCCGCCCCCACCCGGCGCTCCTGCCGCCCGCGCGTCGCCGGCGCCTGGCCCGGCCTGGAGGGGACCTGGGAGTCCTCCACCCCCGCCCCAGGCCGGAGACGCCGCGCAGTCCCGCCTTCGGAAGGAGGACAGTGATTGCGACCACAACAAAGCTGACAGGCGCGGCGCCCCTGCAGGATCTCGCCGAGCCTCCCCACCCACAGCACACGCACACACTCACCCGGTCCACCCGCTTCGCAGAGGAGGCGGCCAGGGTAGCGGTCCCCCGGGACAACACTGGTGCCCTTGGACCCTTCATCTGCCTCCCACTTTCCAAGCAGGTCAAAAATGCAGATGCTGGCCCCGGCCCCTGCTTCAGAGAGGGACCATCCCGGGCTCTAAGCGCGTCTCTCTCACACGTCTGCCTTCTAAAGGCGACCTTGATGACTTTTACCGTGCGCCAATTAAATGAAATGAGACTGGGGAGTAAGCGGGGTTAAGCAGAAGAGATTTAAAGCACAACAAAGGGAGGGCGGGGGTGCAGAAGCCCTGGGCTCTGCACAGCCCCCAGCCCACAGATGCCTGTCCCAGCAGTGTCCGACTTCCTGGAGGAGTTCCCGGGTGAGGGCAGAGAGTGCGTCAACTGCGGGGCCCTATCCACTCCGCTGTGGCGCCGAGATGGCACCGGCCACTACCTGTGTAACGCCTGCGGCCTCTACCACAAGATGAACGGTGTCAACCGGCCGCTGGTTCGGCCCCAGAAGCGCCTGGTGAGTACGGGTTGTGCCTCCAGGACAGGGGCGCTCTGGCAATGCTCACAGGCCCCTGGGTGCCCAGGGCTTCTGAGGTGGGTGGAGGGCTTCCAGCAGCACAGAACAGAGGAAAGTCCTGAAAGCCCAGGTTTGGTGAGGTCAGCTCACTCCTCAAGGAGCCCTGGTAGAGCAGGCAGGGACTAGGCCTAACTCCTGATGGGGATGCTGCCTCAACAACCCCAGGGCCCCAGGGCTTGCAGCCTGGCTCCTTGGCTCTTGTTGAGATGGGGACAAGGAATGACTCCAGAGCCATCACTGGGCAGTCACTGGTTCTTCAGGAAGGGCCCAGTTTGGGAGACAAGCTCTGCTGCAAATTTGCAGACCAGAGTGTTGTGGACCCAGTGGGCATGGGGCTGCAGCACTGCAGCCCACAGCCTGACCCGGAAGCAGAAGCTCAAGGTGACCTGACAGAGATGGGTCCTGGAAAGGTGGCTGCAGAGTGGGTGCTTATGTGGGGATTATTGATCCCTAAATGGGACGGTTTGGGGAGCACTTACTCCTTGCACTTCAGGGGCCTCGTGTAAGCCAGGCTTGTCTCCTGCCTCGCTGGGCAAAGCTTGTTTTCACTTTTGTTTCCCACTTGTGAGCTGGGAGTTGCGTGAGAGCCAGGGCAAGGTGTGGAGGGCCTGGGAAGGAGCTTTGCTTGCTACCACTTCACAGGCAAGCCTTCTGTGCTCACTTTTACCCAAGAGTCTGGGCTTGTGGGCTATCCGAAGCTGATGAGGTCTGGGCAGGGGCGTCCCCATGGCACCAAGCCCTCCTGCTTAGCAGCATGAGCCCCACGCTGGATGCTCTGCTAGTGCGGACCTGTGCAGCTTATAGCGCATTCTCAAGTTTAGCACTGGCTCTTTAGGGTGCCCAGCTCTGTGCAAATCTGAGCCCTGTGCAGGGGGCAGCCTGCTTGGGGTCTGGGAGGCAGGTGAGGAGGGGGGCTCCTGGGCAGCCATGCTTTTCTCTCTGAGCTGGCTTTGCTCTACTGCCCCTTCTGCTGGGAGGGGCCAGCTCAGAGGCCATGGTGCCCTCTAAGCTCTTTCTGCAATGAGTCTGCTCTAGACTCCATATGGCCTCCATGGGAGCTGGCAGGGTAGGAGCAGCAGGCCACAGTCTCCCCCAGGTTGCAGGCCAGCCCTCTCCAGGCTCTGTCCACCCTCCCCATGCCAGGCCCTGAATCACACCAGGATGCACCTAGGAAGTGGTGAGCTTGGTGCTGTCCTGCACTGGGCAGACTAGACAGTTTGTGTAGGTAGTGTGAACTCTGACTTTAACTCTAGCCCTTGCTGGCTCTGGGGATGTGGGGCCTCCACTTCCTGGTCAGGAAGATGTGGGTGATCACCCTCAGGATGCCTCCTGGGTGAGGGGTCTCTTTACCTGCCCCCTCTCCAAGACCACAGGCCTGCGATGGTGGGGACATTCTGGTCACTTCTGTCTCCAGACCTATCCCAGCCTGATCATGGAACACGCTGCCTGTCTCTCCCCCAGAAGGGCCCTGGGAGACCTGCTTCCCACCCCATGACTCAGAGAGAGGAATCCTGCCACTTGCCCAGGGGCTGGTCCTGGCAGAGCTGGGTGTAGAATGGAAATGCAGCGACTCAGAGCCCTGCTGTCACAGCTGACCAGGTGGCTCCTGGCCAAGCAGGCTGGCTGCTCACTCCAGATTTACCCCCCAGCCTCCCAGCTGTGCATCACAGGCCCCTAGAGTGTGGCCAGAACTGAAGTCCCAGGAGGGGTCCTCCAGGAGGAATTCGTCATCTTAGAAGTGTCATCAAGAATACAGGAAAGTGATAGAAAAGCAGCCGCCACCACCCGCAGCAGGACCCCTAGCTTTCTAGCCCTCCGTGTGCTTTCCCGGATGCGTCTGCACCTCAGACCTGAGGTTCCCCTCGTGGTGGACGAGCAAGGGTTTTCAGTGGCCCCCAGCCCACCTGCACCCTCATCTGCAGCACACACATGAACACACAAGCCTTCCCCTGTCCCCGCAAAGTCTGGCTTCCACACGTGTGGATGTGGTCTGGGCCCTCTGAGCCCCACACAGGCCAGAGCCCTGCAGCAAGGCCAGAGGGGACAGCAGACTCACTGGCCCAAGTGCAACTCCAGTGCCAGATCCAAGAAGTGGCCGGGGTCAAGTGGCACCCAGCATCATTGCTGACAAGTCTCCACATTCCAATCCTCCCAAGCCTGGACTCTCCTTCCTGCACAGCCCCGTAAGACTCTCAGCCAGCAGGGGTCACTGATTGTGCTCAGTTAAGTGGTCACTGTGTCTCCTCAAGAGGGGCCTGCTCAGACCCTGGCCCTTCCCCAGCACTGCTGTGGCTGTCCACCACCCTCTCTTAGGTAACCTGGGCTCTGGCCTCAGAGTAGGCTGCCTCGCAGCACACGCTTGCTAGCAGGGCTCCAGCCCTGTTATGGCTGCCGGGCTGTACTGGCCAGCTCTGCCCTGCCACCCAGGCTGATGTACTGTAGTCTCAGTTGCGCGCAGAGCCTGTCATGCAGCTTGGCCTTGGTGAGCAGGCTTTGACGATTAAGCTTTGAAAAGGAACAGACCAGAAAACCCAAAATGCAGCCAAGAGAGGCCTGACTGTTCGGACAGTGAGGAGAGACAGACAGACTTAGGACCTCCATGCAAGTGTGATGGCAATAGGGACACCAGAGCAGAGCTAGGGAGGCTCTGGGGGTGTGTCCCCAAAGACTCCAGTGAGGAGAGGCAGTCTGTGCACCCCAGTGCCCCCACTGTCCTCTGGTCCCTCGGCACCTGTGAGCCTCAGTTGCCCCTTGTACCGCGGCCATCTGAAGCTGTAGGGAAAGGTAAACAAGGAAGCACTTTGAAAATTTTTTTGAGGTCATTCTTTTTTTCCCCATTTTCATGATTTTTATAAAAGTGAAAACACGGTCACTGTAAACATCCTGGCTTCCCGCTGGGCACAGCCTTGCTCAGTCTCCACATAGGCCCCAGCATGGTCTCCTCACCATCCCCACCTGGTCTGAAGAGACAGCAGAGGGGGCTGCAGTGGGCCCCAGGGTGATGACAAGTTCAGTGCAGGACACCCAATCAAATGTGAACTTCAGGGGACACAGGTGCACAAAGTGCTCACTGTCCCAAGGCTGGGCATCCGGGGTTTCAGTCAGATCTGCAGCCCTGCCAGAGGTGCCAAGGTTAAGGCCGTGCCCCTTGAGGGGGCAAGATGGGCAGGTGGGGCACTCGGGATCCTGGGCCTCTGGCTGGATAGCTCCTGCCCCGCTCCCAGCACTGCCCCAGTGGTGAAACAAATCCGGGACAGGCTTCCCAAGGAGACTGCAGGGGGCTGGCTGGCTCTTGCCAGTGCTCCTGTGGTGGAGTGTGCCACCAGCCTCCCAGGACAACAGGCCCTGCCTGATTCCAGGGTGACGCCTGCTCCCTCCACTCCAGTGAAGCGAGCAACAAACCCCACCCACTAGATACCCCCAGGAGATATCTCCCAAATGGCTGACACCAGCCCAGTGGCCATGGTGTGGAGGCCATGTCTGAGGACGGACGCTGTTGCCCAGTCTCCTGCCAGGTGGGAGCTGCGGCCCTGTGGCTCCTGACCTGGCCCCCTCCTCTGCTCTCCATCATGGAGCCTGGGCCAATGTCCTGCCTGATACCGGAGGCCCCAGATTCTCAGGGCCTGCAGTGTGGGGCAGGGGCGAGGGGAAGGCGGGTGCTGTGTCTGAGGATTTGGGGAGATGGCTGGTGCTCCGAGATTCAGACAAACCCCCTTCTGGCTCCCAGTGCTGTCTTCAAGGGGCAGACCATGCCTTGGCCACAGCCCGGGAGCAGGGAGGTGGGCAGGAGGCTCCAGCTTCTTCCTGGAGGTGTGACACACAGGGAAACTGAGGTTACTGGGCTGCTCCCCTCATGCAGGATGGGTTCTTTATTCATTATACAATTAAAAAAGATAAATATTCACCATCTCTTTTAATTGCTCTCTGGCTCTGTCTCAGGGTCTTTGTCCTGGCAGACTCTGTCCCTGGGCCCAAGGCACCACTTTCTAGTCCTGCAGAGAGGGGCCAGGGACCCAGACCGGGTGGAAGCTGTTTACACCAGGGGAAGGGGATGGACAGAGTTCATCCAGGGGCAGGGCCAGGGATGGGCACAAAGCAGCACCTTCCAGGGACCAGGTCTGGGACAGGTGGCTAGAAGGGTAGTGCCACCAGTTGGGCTGTCCTGTGGGGTTTGGGAAGGGCTGCGGGCCAGGGTGCACCTGGGGCTCCCAGGTTCCAACTGACAAGACTCTATCCAAGCAGGGAACTGAGGCAGGAGAGAGGCTGCTGGGCTCCAGCCTCTGAGAGGACAAGCCTCCAGAAGTGACCTCCAAGCCACCCTCACAGCAGAGCCACCCAGGGGCCCCTGTCCCTCCTGCTCCATTTGGTACCTGCTCCCCTCCAGGGCCTGAGTCTTGCTGCCCAAGCAAGGGCTCACTCCAGCCTCTCCATCCCACAGTCCTCATCCCGCCGTGCCGGCCTCTGCTGCACCAACTGCCACACAACCAACACCACGCTCTGGCGGCGGAACACGGAGGGCGAGCCCGTGTGCAACGCCTGCGGCCTCTACATGAAGCTGCACGGGGTGAGTGTGCCCACAGCGTGGCCTGGCCTCTGCTCCGCATCCGTGGCTGGCCCTCACGACCGCCAACCCAGGCGCTGGGAGGCCAGGCAGGAAGCTGGCGCCGGGGCTGAGTATCTCCAGTGTGCTGCACGTGCGGTGACCGCCGTGCCATTCCTCTCACACCACTGTGTGGATGGGCTCACCGAGGCTGGGATAAACGTGGATGCCCCAGTCTCATCCTCTGCACTCCTAGTCCCTGGGCCCTGATGCGCTACTGAAGGTTGCAACAGGCGTCCAGCGCTGCCCCCTCTCTGCCTTGCCTGGAAGGAAAGAGCTGGGCCCCAGGTGCAGCTGACCAAAGGGGGCTTCGCACACCGTCAGCCACCACTGCCATCCCTCCCAGGTGCCACGGCCACTGGCGATGAAGAAGGAAAGCATCCAGACACGCAAAAGGAAGCCGAAGAGTGTGCCCAGGACCAAGGGCGGCCCAGGTGCGCAGTCGGAGGCCTTGCCCCACCAGGCAGCCCAGCCCAGCCCCATGGGGTCCCTGGCTCCCACCACCAATGATATGTGTGTCTGACTCAAGCACCATTCTCCCAAAGGAGGGACTGGTTCCAGGAGGGGAAGGGTGGAGTGACCAGCCCAGCACTGCAGCAGACCGTGGGGTGCCATGTGTGCTGTGTGGCCTTGAGCAGTCTCTGCACCTCTCTGGGCCAATATAGGAAAAGAACTTACCACAAGACAGGAAGAAGCATGGCCCTCTGTAAATGCTCCTCCTCCCTCCCAGGATCCACGGTGAATGCCACAGCCTCTCCACCCGCTGTCCCCAACACCGAGACCTCGGCAGCCACTTTGAAACCAGAGCCAAGCCTGGTATCCCCATTGTGTGCTGGGCCCAACGTCACCTCCCAGGTAAGGAGCACAGAGTGGGGTGGGGTGCCCAGAGTTAAGACTGTACTCCTCCTCAAGGAACGTGGACTCCTCTGCTGGGTCAGACCCCATCAGAACCCCCGTGGGCCTCACCCATGGCTTAGCTAGGGACATGGTCAGTCTCAGTCATCAGGAAGTCCTTCCCAAGAACTTCTGCGTGTCAGTCAAGCAGAATCTGCATGCCACATGCCTTACCCAGAGCAAACCTCAGGAGGGATCCCAGCCTCATTTCAGAGGACAAGCCCCTCACCCCGCAGAGGGCTCCTGAGCCCAGAAAAGTCACACACTCATCCTCCCTGCAGGCACCTGGCCAGGCGGACGACCCCATGGCCCCCAGCCACTTGGAGTTCAAGTTTGAGCCTGAGGACTTTGCCTTCCCCTCCCCTGCCCTGGGCCCCCAGGCTGGCCTCAGTGGGGCCCTACGCCAGGAGGCCTGGTGTGCACTGGCCTTGGCTTAGGTCCCCAGGAAGCTGGCATAAAAGAAGCCTTGGAGACAGGGCCCACAGACTCACCTGCTGCCGGCAGGGCCCACTGGGCCTACCCACCAAGAGAGGCTGGCCTCCTGGAGTCTTGGGTGTTATCCAGCTTGGGGGTGAAGACGGCCCAGAGCAAGAGGACAGCTAATGGGGGTCGAGGCCCACACCCTGTGGGGCCTCTCTGCCACCAAAGCCCTTTCCATCCCCTCATCAGCACTCGTACTCAACACGTTTACAGATGGTGGCCGCCAGCGAGACTCCTGGCCTGCTGCTATCAGCCAGGGCTCTGAGTGAAACCTGAGGCCAAAGCCCAGGCCAGCCACAGGAGCCGGGGGAGCCCAAGCCCCTCCAGGCCCTCACTCCCCACGTCTGCTGGAGGGGACAGTGAACACAGCACTTTCCCTCCTCAAGGCTCAGGACTGCAGGATGGGTGTGCAGACTGTGCATTGTGGCAGGTCACCACCCTCAGGCGAGCCCAACCACTCCGGGGCCATCAGGAGCTTGTGTATTTATTTGGACAATCTTCCAGAGGGGGCAGTAAAGGGCCTTGTTCTCACCAAATCTATCACAGCCATTTCGACGGGCAGTGAAAGGGTCAGGGGTCCCGTTTGGACCCAGGCAGAGGCATTGTCAGGGCTGGGGGTGTCCTTGTGTCCTAGTCAGCTGTGGTCAGCGAGGCGCCCACATGGCAGCTGCCTTTGCCAGCACGACTGTTCTCAGCAAGCCAGGAGTTTTTTGGGTTTTTTTGTTTTTTTTTTTTTAAAGAGAGAGGGACAGTGAGAAAGATAAAGAGAGAAACAACTTTATTTAGTTTTTCACATGGCCTTAGTTGCTCCAACACTCAGTTGTGTACGTGGTGCTGGGGTTTGAACCCAGGTCCTCGTGCTTGCCAGGCAAGTGCCGAAACCGCTGAGCCACCACTCCAGCCCCAAGCCAGGAGTTTTTAAAATGTGGAATCTTCCAGTTCAGAGCTCTTTAAAAACTCCAATTTTGATTTTAAAATCTTGTTTTGCCAGCCAACTTGACACAGCTGCGGGCTGTCACCAGTGGGCCACCCCATGGAGAACCGTGCCCAGACCCAGAGGCTGGGCCTCCTGGGGGCCTTCCAGCCCCATCTTTGGGGAGCCTGATTTTTCATTTGTTTTTCTGTTTGTTTGCTTGTTTGTTTAAGACAAACGAGGCCATAACAATGGTTGCAGAATAAAGCCCTCGAGTGCGCACCCTGCTCTCCCAGGGCTCCCTGTGGGATTTCCTGGCTAGGGCCCTGCCTGCCAGGCGCAGCAACTCCCAGGGTCATTCAGCCCTTCAGGCTCAGAGTCCCAAGGGCTCAGGAGAAGGATGCTGGGCAGGGCAGGGGCAAGGGGCAGCAGGTGCTGGTCCTTGGTGTGGTCCAAGGACCGTCTTAGAGGTAGAGGCAGAAGACTCGGTGACAGGGAGCATGTCCCTTCCCAGGCAGGACCCCACCTCCTGGAAGCCTCCCCTGACAGCTGCTCATTCCACCAGGAACTGAGGGCAGCAATGGGGACTTCAGCTGAAGGAGGCCTCCGTCCTGTAAGTCCCAGGGCGCCAGCTGAGGCCCTTCTGTCTGAGCCTCGGTTTTCTCATCTGCAAAGGAGAGGGGCGTCCACATGCAGGGCCAGCTGTGTGATCCGTGCACATGGCAGTGGACACTGTCCCTGGATCTGGAATAGCGCTAGACTGACAAACCTGGGAGGTTTCTGAAGCTGCCCACAGCGTGAGGTGAAGGTGAAGGGCCGGTGCGGCCCCGAATGGAGGGCAGCTGGATACTGAGAGACTTTGGGGAGCTGGCCCAGGCCCCAGGAGCTCCATCCTGAAGAAGGGTCACCAAGATGAGGGCTTGCCACTGTGTCCTGTTTCCTTGTCACTGAGAAGGACCAGCCTGGGAGGGGGAAGGCTGATGGCTGCACGGCTGGGCACCATGATTGCTGCTGAATTTAAGCTTTCTGCTTTTGGGGGAGGAAGCCAGCCCAACCCAGGCCTGGATATGGCTGCTGGTGCTCTCTCCCTGCAGCTGCTCTTCCCGCCGTCCCTGCCAGGCTGGCTGTAAGCCACCAGCTGAGCCGGGGACTGGCAGGCGAGGGCAGCCCAGGGCCCCTTATCGGAAGGGCAGGACGGAAGGCAAGGCCGCTTCCCTGTGGCCTGCAACTCACTTGATTTCTGCCAACGTGGAGCTGAGGCAGAAGTGCCCAAGGGCCTGAGGCAAGAGACCCCACTGCACCTCCAAATCCGCTCCCTGGGTCTGCAGAAAGTGACAGCTGGGCCAGTGCAGCCTAGACACCACACGCACAGGAGGGAGGGGACCCAGGGTCCCATCAGCAAGTTGCGGAACAAACCCCTTATGCTGTGGCCCTGACCCTGACTGGAGGCTCTGCCCCTCGAGGCTGGCCCTGCACACCCGCTGCCCATACTCTTTCTGTCCTGCGGAGCTGACACTCGCGTCCTGCTCACCACACTCGCTCAGTGCTCCTGGAAACCCTTGGGCATTTTGGCAGTGTCACTAACCAGACTCCCACAACCATCCTGCACAGGGCAGCCGAGCCCCAGGGATGCTGTCACATTCCACCGTGCCGGGACCTCAGCGTCCTGGCGTGCAGTCAGGACAAGGGTCAGTTTCTTCTTTCTATTAAAAAAGGTGGCTCATTACAAAGGGGGTGCAAATTACTTAAAGTGCTCATCAGTCAAATGTGACATGTGTCTACGAAGAAAAATCCTTATCTGGGGGAGCAATGAAAGATAGCAGTTTCTTATTTGTCCAAATAAGAATACTTCCTAGAAAGGAACACTGCCACTGTCACCGTCATCAGAGAGTTGGTCACCAAAGGCGCTGTGTCTGCGAAAGGGGCACCTTAGGAAGGGTACCTGCAGGCCCTCACTGCTGGCCTCAGTCGTAACCCCACGGACAGTTGTGGGGCTCCCAGATGTGTGGACAGGCTTTGAGGTAGAGCAGCCTGGGGGTACTGGAGGGCGGAAGGCTGGGCGTCCACACAAAAGAAGGGCAGGGAGGAACACCAGCTCCATGCCCCAGGTCCCTGTTCCTGGGGACGGTACATGTGTTGCTGCGGGGGTACCTGGCACTTTCCCTCCAGCCTCTCAGGGTGGACACAGGCATGGTCTGAGGGCAGCAGTCACGTCTGCTCTCGGGAGGTCCTCTGCCGCTCATTGGTAGGGAGGGCTCTGAGCAGGACCCCAGCTCACATTCCATCTTTCTGCAGCTCAGAGCTTGTCAGCAGTGCCCACCCACCAGCCTTGCTGGGCCTGGGCCAGGTGCTCTAAGACAGTGCAGTCTCCCTGGCCCAGCCTGCACAGGACCCAGCAATCCAGGAGCCAGGCACCCTGGAGGCTGACACCCTCCACACACCCCGCATTGCACGGATAAGACAGTGAGTCCAGAGGGACTTCAGGCTTTAAGCAGGCAGACCCCAGCATGCCTGAATTCACACACACATGCACTTGGGAGGTACTGAATCTGGCCCCAAAGAAGAGGGGGCTGACTTAGCCTCAGGTGGGGGTAGCTGGCCCTCAAGGGCCACTTGAAGGCCATGGTGGGCCAACCCTTCCCAGCAGTGCCCTGCACGGCCGCCAAGATGTTGACACCCATGGCTCCGGCCGCCTTATTTATTATCTGATAACGTGCCCGGCACCGCTGGTGGACGGCGTCTGGCCGCGCGGGGGCTGGAGGCCCAGGGAGGAGGAAGGCGGGTGGGGAGAGAACTGGGCCCCAGCTCAGGCCAAGCCTCCACCCTGGCCTCTGGGACAGAGCACAAAAGGAGTCTCACCTCTTCCTTCAACGTCACCAGTCTTTCTTCTCCACTGCCCATCGACTCAGCCAGCCACCAATAAGCAGCCCTGGGGCATCACAGCCCCCCAACCTGTGCCCCTTGTTGTGGACCTGCTGCCCTGCCCCTCCCCTTCACCCTCAGCAGCTCCCACGCCCATCTACACAGCTCCAGTTGGTGTATAACTGGGCCTGTTCCCCTTTGCTTCCACACACTGAGCTTCCTCATGGCCCGGATCTGCACAGCTGACCCAGCCCTAATGCTCCAACCTCCAGGTCCCCTGTCCATGCCCCTGTACCCACTCTCATGTGCAGGGGACATGCCAGGACCCAAAGGCCTCATGCCTCTGACTGCACCACTCTCTCTCAGGGGTCTAACTGTTGCTCAGGGTTAAAGATCCTTGACACCCCCATCTCCTCCTCCAGGGTCCTTCCAGTAGCTCCAGGAAGTCAAAACCCAGGGTCCTACTGCCCTGCTTGAGGTCAAGAGCCCCAGGCTCAGGAGGCCTCTGGAGCAAGGGAAGCAGGGTAGATGCCCAACAAAAGGTGGGCCCCATGTGATGGCCCTAGGCAAAGTGCATGGAGTGTGAACTCAGAGTGTGACTGCTTTCAGCAAGTGGAGGAGGGGGTGGTGACAATACAGCTTACTCTGAAATTTATTTTTTCTAAACCTTCTCCAACAAGATCACTTTGGTAACCAGGAAGGACATGAGACAACAGCTTCATAAGGCTGCAGGGGCCAGCGTTGCCCCAGAGCGTCGCCACCTCTTCATCCAGGGGCCTCATGGGAGGGGTAGTGGGGAGGTCAGCTTCAGGACAGTTGAGATGCAGCCACCTGGGGACCAGGCCAGACCTGCACCAGTCCCTCCCCACCGGGGCTCTGGCAGAGGCTGGCAAAGGTCCCCGTCCCTTCTGCTTGCTTCGGGGAGGCCTAGGGAAAGGTAGGGTTGGTCCTGGCCAGGCCCACACCCCTGGGCTCCCTCTGCCTCCTTGGAGAATTGACAGTGACTTTGGTGAGGTGCAAGGACACAGGCAGCAGCGTAGATCCTGCCCCCACGGAAGCCAAGCCAGCCTCTGCCCTCCCTGTCCTCTCCGTCCCTGCTCTGCCATTCTCTTACCTGGCTGGTCATACACACCTCTCAGCCCTCAGCTGAAATATCAGCTCCTCAGAGGACCCTTATGTCCCCACTGTGCCCATCTCGAGCAGAACCTGCCTGTGTCCCAGGCTCTGTCCACTTTGTGTAACAGAGGCCCGCATGTCCTGCCTGCTCTCCATTCCACCCTGGGGACATAGCTCCCCTGAGGGCAGCACCTTGTCCAGTGACACAGCAGTGGGCTGCAGAGAGGGGTAGCTCTCAGCATGTGGGCATAAGAGAATGGATGAGCAAGGGAACAAAGGACACGGGGCCCATGTGACCACCCCTCCCATTTCTGGAGATGGGCTGAATAGCCCCCAAGGGTCACCCATCCTGCCTGGGCTGGTGGGCTTCTCTCCTCCTGGGCCACCGCAGAGCCCCCCACCCTGTGGATGACGCCAGGGACGGGGGGGTGTGGTCTGGTGAAAGCACCATATGAGGGGGTCCCTGGGCCCTGTCGGGGGTCCCAGGAGGACCTGTGTCAGAGGATCTGACAGGAGGATGTGCTGGGTAGGAGAGAGTGGCCCTGGAGTCCCGGCCACCTCCCCTGCCTATCCAACCCCACAGGAGTTCTAGAGCAATGACTCAGGACGTCCTATGCAGGTGTGGCTTCCTGCTCCACACCAGTGTGTCCCTGTCACACACAGTGTGGCTCCAGGACCCAAGGAGGTCCTCTGCCAGGTCAGGTCATGCCTGTCCCCCAGGGTGACTGAGCTTCTTCCTCCCCAGGTGCCCAGCTGTGGGGCAGGGGTCTTGCTCTCACTGTGTCGGGGCTCTGCAAGGAGTAGGTGATTCTGCTGCCTGTCCCTGGGTGAGAGCGACAGAGATGAGACAGGCACTCAGCAAAGGGCAGCGAGGCAGATGAGCCAGAGGCCCCGGCCCCCGGGTCTGACAGCTCAGCCCCTCCAGTTCCAGCCTCCCATCCTGGGGACCTGGCCCCTAGGCCAGCCCTGAGGGCAACACCCAGGGATGTCGCACCTGGGTACCTAGGTGGGCCCCGGGAAGCAGATGCGCTACATGAAGTTTCCTTTTTGCTTCTGTGGTGCTGCTGTGGACCAGGCCCTCGCAGGCGCCAGGCGGCACTCCCCACTAAGCTCATCGCAGGCCCTTTCTGAAGATTTTGAAGAAAACAGGAATCCCTTTGCTCCGCGCTGGTTAGGACTCCAAAGCCTGGCAGGGAAATGGCCAGATCCCGAGGCACCTCCTTCCTGAGTTTCCAGAGTGGAGCTGGTGGACATGGAGTCCAAGAGGGGCCTGAGGACTCTGGTGGGACACTCCACCCAGGCAGAGGTCAGATGTCACCTGAGGCCAGCCCTGAGTCTGGGCACCCACTTGACCCATTGAAAAAGCTTTGGGACCCTGGACTTGGACGATTTAGAGGTGACATGGCCCTTGGAGGACAAGAGGTGCCCGTCAGCTTAGTGCCCATGCATGGCCCATTGTTCCACCCTCGGGGTTAAAGGTGGGTAGGAGGACAAAACGGCCCAGTCTCCCTGTGGCTTTCTCCACCAGTCCTGACCCTGACAAACAGGATCAGCAGAGTCTGAAGGCACCACAGAGCCCCCCCTCGTGACCCTGCAGCACCAGGTAGGACGGTGCCTCAACGTAAGTCTTGGGTCCAATGGCCTTTTCAGAGTCCCCAGCCGCAGGGCAGATCACAGCTTCCTGAACCAGCCCTGGGTGGTCAGAAAGAGCGTGAATTGGTTTCTCTGAAGAGTTTGTAATTGAACATGGAAAACCCCAGTGTGCAAGCTATTGCTGAGGGGTGGCTCTACGCGAGGCTATCCCCAGGGCCAGCAGCTCTGGCCAAGGCCCAGACACCAGGTCTGCCTCCAGCCCAACCTGGGCCTCATCTCCCAGGCCACCAGGCCACTCAGAAGGCCTAAACCACCTTCACACATAGCACTCTTCCTCGTTTACAATGAGAGGTCCAGGTCCTCCATCTGCACCCTGCAAGCGTAGGCAGCCTCGAGGGAGGCTTGGGTAGCAGATGGTACACCCAAACACAACAAAACCCAAGCCAGGGGTCGCCAGTCCAGCAGCCCTAATGGACGCCCACAGGCAAGAGCACCTAGAGCTTCCGGCAGGGGACAGCAGGCCAGAGAGGGGCTGGGTTGGGGTCCCAGCATGGGCAAGGTGAGCTCTTAGCCTCTCCAGGCCTGGGTCTGCTCTGCAGAGGTGGTGGTGATGGCTATGAGTTCCCTGTGAGGGCCGGTGCTGGCCACAGGTGGGCACCAAGCTGGCCTGGAGACGTGCTTGGTGCCTTCCTTCTTTAGACCTCTTCTGTGGCCTGGAATGTTGGCATGAAGACCATGCAGCGCTGTCTCCGGGTGAACCCAGGCCAAGTCCGCAGGTCTCTCCTCTCTGCCTTCCCACCTGAGCAGGGCCTTCCAAGGCCCCAGACCCCCCAGAACTACAGTGGCTGCAGGAAAGGGGACCCCTTGGGTCATGTTCATAAGTCCTCCTGTCCTCATCGCTGCTAGCCTCTGGCCCCCACCCGAACCGGCCATGGGCCCCACCAGCCTTCTCCAGAGACCTTCATGCATGCTGGCTACTGCTTGAGGGAGGGACACACAGCGGGAGTTCCGTGCTACCCAGCCTTGGGTGCCAGCGACGCCTGCCGCCTGCGTGGGAATGGACAGCAGGGCGGGGCTGCTCCCCTGCGGCAGAGGGGGCTGGGCGCCGGGCGTGCTGCCTCCACCCCAGCCCCACAATTAGAAGCACCCTGTCAGATGGACAATGGGCTCTAAAAATACCCAAAGGCGGGCAGGATTTACCAGTCACATCTGTAGGCTCTGTCCGGCGGAAGTTATAAATACTAAATAATGTTAATTCCGAGTCATTTGTCATCTGGGGACAGCCACGTCCTTTGTTGGGACAAGGATGTTTTTCCATGTTTGTAATTTATTGCTCTTTACAGTTAAATGCAGCTACAAGCAAAAGGGGAAAATGAGAAGAGCAGGTTCCCAGAGACCCGGAGGGCCGGGCCAGGGATGGGGAGCCGGCAGCCCGGCCAGGATCACCAAGTAGGGCCGGTAGAGGACCCCTGGACTCTGGGGAGCAAGGGTCACACTATATCCACAAACAGCCATGGTCAGTCACAGATCTGCCTCCAGAGAGGCTCCTCAGCCCCCCTCAGCCACTGGGGTCGTGGCCACCCTCTGAGTGGCAGTGAGCTTCATGCCTGCCTAATTCTGCCCCACCATCTGCCTCAGCCCTCCACGCAAGTCCGTGGGCCCCAGGGGTCTCTTTAAAAGAGAGAGAGAGAGAGAGAGAGAGAAAGAGCACCCAGCTGGGAGTATCCCAGCAGCCCCCATCCATGCCCAGCCACACCCAGCCTCTCCGGATCCCACTGCCAGGTCCTCCTGCCTCTATCACCTCCTTCCCTGTCCCCAGCCCTTGAACTCAAGAGGTCAAGCCAGGTTTGCTCTCACAGTGGCCCCTCTGAAGGACACCGGAGAAAGCCCATGACCCCAGCCCAGCCCTCCCCAGGGTCCTCCATCGCAGGGACAGGGAACTCAGCTCCGCCAGTGACTGCCTTGGGATGCAGACCCCTGAACCTCTCTGAGCCTCCACTCCTTGGAAAAGTGGAAGCCCTGGGGCCCAGCTGGGCCCTTGTGGCAGGGGAGGGTCTGTGGTGATTTTTTTCCTCAAGGAACACCAGGGTGGGCTGATGATGTTAGGACCAGCCTGGCTTTCTTGCTGGGGCAGCCAGAGGGCACCACTATGTCCAAATGAGGCTGCACCTCTGCCCTCCTCTGCCACCATGCTCTCCACAGCACATCTCTTCCTCTGTCTCCCTCTCTCCCTCCCTCCTCTCTCTCTCCCCCTTCTCTCCCTCCCTCTCTCTCTCCCCTTTCTTCCTCCTCACTCTCTCCCTCTCTATCTCCTTCCCTCCCCCT